>CM075815.1:47802989-47993789 GCA_037975025.1 Excoecaria agallocha
AAATAAGGAGGCTGACTTATTGGCTAAACAGACATCCTCGAACAACAAAGTAAGGTCGAAAGATGTAGTGTAGGATGTTATCACTCAGCCCTTTTACGAAAACCTTTTATTTTAGATGAACGAACAAATGGACGGATGGCCACTATCGATCTACAAGTTCCTAGATACAGGTACCCTCCCAGAATACCAGGTAAAAGGAAAGAAAGTAGTTCGGCAATCCAGCCTCTATTCCATCTTGGATGGGAAACTGTGTTGAAGATGGTATTCCCATCCTTGGTCATTATGCTTGAGCGCGGATGAAGGCAACTACGTAGTCCGAAAAATACATGAACGAATTTGTGAGGCATATGAAGGAGCTCAAAGAATAGCTCGAAAAGCCCTGCTGTAAGGACACTACTAGCCAAGCATGGAAACAAATGCTAAAGAGTTGGTAAGAAAGTGTGATAAATGTCAGCGGTTCGGAAAGATAATTCACCAGCAGTCAGTTTAGCAAACCCTGATATACAGCCCTTTGCCCTTTGTCCAATGGACAATAGACATACTGGGACCATTTCCACCTACAACAGGATATAGTAAGTTCATAGTAGTGGCAGTGGATCATTTCACAAAATGGATTGAAGCCGAGCCTTTGGCAATCATCACTCCGGTGAATATTATCAAATTTGCTTGGAAGTCAATACTAACCAGGTTTGGGAGCCCGCACATTTTTATTACTAATAATGGCAATCAGTTCGGTTATCAATCTTTTAGGGATTTTTGTGAAGAGTTGCACATCTAGCTTAGATTCACGTCGGTTTACCATCCTCAGTCGAATGGCATGACCGAGGTAACAAACAGGACGATATTGATGGGACTAAAAAAGAAGCTTGATGAAGCTAAATGCTAATGGATATATGAGTTGAATAGTGTCCTTTGGGCATGCAAAAATCACCCCAATAGCAACAGGAGCAACTCCTTTCTCTCTAACTTAAGGAGTGGGGCAATCATCCCTTGTGAGATAGGAATGCCGAACCTCAAAATCGAGTAGCATGACCAAAAAGCAAATAAGGAGTCATTCTGTATTGCCTGGATACACTCAAGGAAAAGAGGGAATAAGCCTAGATTCGAGCAGCCGCGTGCAAACAGCGAATGGCATCCTACTATAATTGGAAGATAAAACCTCGAACTTTTGGTGTAGGAGAACTCGTTGTTAAAAAAGTCGTTGAGGCACAGACAGCTGCAGGGGTTAGCAAACTAAATCCCAACTGGGTTGGCCCGTTTGAAGTACATGAAGTAGTTAACTTCAGTGCATACAAACTCAAGGATATGATAGGAAAAGTACTACCACACTTATAGAATGTCTCCAACTTAAAGAGATATCATCAATAATCCAAATAGGCAAGATTGCCAAAAAGAAGTGCAGCTCATAGGCATGTTCGCTAGGAGCCCTTAAGCTCAATCAGGTATGATCCGTCAGGAGCAGTTCGGAAAAAGCTCACAGGCATGTTTGCCAGGAGCCCTAAGCTCAAGCAGGCATGTTCGCCAGCAACCCTAAGCTCAAACAGGCATAAAGCTCATAGGTATGTTTGCTAGGAGCATACTGTTAGGTTACCCCATTAGGCACGTTCACTAGGGGAGCATAATACTAAGCTCAATTAGGCATGTTCACCATGAGCGCATTTTGTATTTAGTATGTTTTTTAATTTTTACTCAAAGCCTTGTATTCTTCTTAAGAAGTTCCATAAGCACGATTCATGTAAAAGCTCAGCTCGGCAACTTAAGCCACGAGCACGCATATCAACAATAAAGAAAGTTCAGCTCGACAGCTAAAGCCAAGAGCATTTTCAGAACTTATTTGCTTATCAGTATCTTAAAATTTCCTTTGGATTTTCTCTCTGAGACTCTTATTTCGCTCGAACTATTTGCAAACGCTCATAAAAGAAAATAACTCGGAGTGCCAGAGCTCAAGTCAAAACAAAGAAAGCATTCGATAAATAAGTACGAAAAAATAAAGAGCAACCAAGAATGAAACATGAGAAACATTTTTCATTATAAATAAGATGAGTATAGAGGAAGGCCTTGAAGGCTACAAGAAGGAGAGCTTTACTCCTCATCAGGGTCAATGTCATCGACCCAAGAAAAGTCCTCTTGAGGGAATTTTCCTTTCATAACTTGGATGTTCTTGTCTCCATAAGCCATAGCTTTATATGCAGCAAAATCATCCATCTTTTCCTCCATCTTGGAGAGCCTCTTCTAGAGCGAGACAACCTTGCTCTCAAGCCCGATCTTCTCAACTCTACACCTCTCGAGCTCGACCTTCGAGGCTTGGCAATCCTCCTATACCTAAGAGGCAGAAGCTTTGGCCTCGGTCAACTTACGGTCGACCTCTTCAGTTCCTTTGCGGATGGCCTCCTCCATCTCTTTGACCTTGGCCTCAGGTGTGGTAGCTTGATTCTTCCAGCCAAGGGTTACCTGCTCGGCCTCCTTTAGCTTCCTAGTAAGCTCGGAGTGTATCCTCTTCTCTTTTCTTACAAGACCCATAAGCTTGTTCAGCTTACCAATCATAGCATTGGAAAGAATCACGCTCTGCAGAAGGAAGCATGTTAAAAAAAATAATAATAACAATAATAACATAGATAGTCTCACCTCAACCCAGTGCCTGCTCATTACGAATGTTAAATAGTCCACCCTCAGGTTGATGAAGGAGGATACCTCATCAGGAACACGGGTCAACAAAGAGCAGAAACTGGTAAACTCAGGGTTGGTCGAGCTATAAGCAACAAGATTGGAAAGCCAGAGCCCCCGGACTTCCTCAATCATTTTGTTGACCTTCTCACTTCACTCGAAGAAGAATAGGGTGGACTGCTACTCGAAAGCACGAGATGAAAAAGATCCAGGAAAAAGCACAGACGGCTGACCCAAATTAGGTGAAGGGTTGATCGAAGAGGTGGGGGAAGCATTAGAAATGGTTATGACATTAGAGGGACTATGTGGCAACAAACCTATAGTAGGAGATTCTCGAGTCTAGTCGGTATGGGCGAAGGCAGACCCTACCACATTAACTGCAGGAGCGAAGGGGTTAGATACGAGAGCAGAAGTCATGCTCCTTGTTTGGACGGGCTCGACGTTCGATGCCTCCTCGAGCTCGGCTCTCTTAGCCTTGACTTTATCACCAAAATATGTTTTTCCTGCTCTTTTCATAACTACAAAATAATAATACAATGAGAAATATTAGAGTTAGCATTTCTACAAGAATCAGTGAATATACCTCGAATATCGTTCGGCGGCTCAAGGGAGGACTTAGGGTCTAGAAAGTCATAAATATCGATTTTCTTTCGGCAAAGCTCTCTCCATCAAGCCAACATCCTTCGCTCATCTTGGGTGAACACTACACGGTGCTCATTCCTATTTACAAACTGACCCTAAGAAGTTCGAATGGGGAAGTCTTCCTCACCCTCGATGATAAGAAATCAGTGCTTCCTATTCTTAAGAGAGTCCGATTTTCCTAAAAAAATACCATACCCTGGCCGAGCCTGTATCTAACAATGATTCTCGATCATATTTTTGAGACCGACTATGTGGGTCGCCTTAAACAAATGGACAGTTAGGTCAATCCCATTCTCTTCGATCCAAATTTGCAGAGCTGTCAGCGTAATCCAGGCATTTGGATGTAGTTGGCTCATGGTGAGATCATAGTATTTCAAAAAAGAAGTCTCAAAGCAGGTCAAGGGAATAGTAACCCTAGCCTGGATGTTATCCTCGTAAAGAATGAGCTTTTTCTTATCATTAAAATTGTGGTTGGTCGGAATGTGGGAACTAGGAGTTAAAAGTTTGTACTGAGGAGGGATCCCTAATTTGGTTTGCAAAGTAGGTAGCTCTGTCACTCTCACAGACGAGGTAATGTCGGATACACGAGGATTATTTGGAGGTCTCAAAGGTTTAGGGTGGCTTGACTCTGGTACTTGTACGGTGGAAAGGTTCGAAGAAGTAGTCTCAGGAGTCAGATTCGAACTTTGAGGGGCGGCCTATAAATTAAAAAGTTTACTGAAATACTGTTGGTGGACAAGTTATGAGCAGAAATGCTTAGAGTACTATCCTCTAATAAATTATTAGAAATTCTAATCTCACTGAAGTCCGAGGGATAACTCATTTTGCAATAAAGATAAAAAGATGAAACAGGAAAGGCTGACGAAAAAAGAAATGAGGAAGAAAGGGAGTAAGAGAGAGATTGACTTGAGATTTGGATATAAAGGATCTGGAGAGGGTTGAAAGAGTGAAATGCCCAGAAAAGAGAGAAATGATAGCGAAATAGGTGAAAATGAAATAATTTGAGGGGTATTTATAGATAAGACGAACCATTGGATCAAAAAGAATTAGGCGGTGTAGATCTCACCGATGTGTGTGAAATTAACTGCGTCGACAGTTGTGTGCTAGAATCGAGGAGATGTAATTATAATTTTCTATCATCGCGGAATTGAAGGGACTGTAATTATTGCTAGTACAAAAATCGAAGCATGACCTCTTTCTTCAAAATCAAAATAGCTGCATAGTTCAAAATAACAATTCAAAATGGAATACCTGTGTTCGGATTATCATCGACATAAATGTCTCACACCTCAGGAGGGACCTATGATAACCGGACTGGGCCTTGAGTCCAGGCCCAGAGCCTAGGGCTCAGCTTTTCGAATTTTATGCATGACCCAACGACATCATTTCTCACAAGTCCAGTTAGGACATGCATCAAAGATTGACTTCCTTTTAGGGAAGACTTCCTATCTAGGCAAGAGCCTTCTTCGGACAGGACTCCTATAGTCATTAGGGTTTCCAATGAGAATAAGATACTCACCCCTATAAAACAGTAGCAATGGCCAGGTATGAGCTCTCAGCCATTTTATTCTATTAAGCTTATTCTTTTACCATTCACTGACTTGACCGTCAGAGAGTTTTCTCGCAGGAATATTCTCATTTGCAGGTTCCATGGAGTATTAATCAGGATCAATATACTGAGAGTAGTCCGGTACTTCCGAACTGTTATCAACTATTTTACGTTGTTGGATAGAATAGATTTGGTCTTTTATTGACATTAAAATAATTATATTTCCATGTGATTTGTTATCATTTATTAGTATATTATGCAGAAAACATAAAGTGATCGTAATTTTGAACTTAAAAATAATATAAGGATATATGACTATAAGTGATGATGGGATTTTGAAACACACATAATTATCGTAAATAAGTAGAATTAGTACATAAAATACAAACGGTATAGAATTAAAGAATAATAATAATAATAATAATAATAATAATAATAATAATAATAATAATAATAATAATAATAATAATAATAATAATAATAATAATAGTAATGACAACAGCCATCATCGATATATACAGGTAGAAAGTGGGGTGAAATTCAATTTAAACTAAATTAAATAATAAATATTTTATTATACTTTATCTTATATGTGCTCCATATTTTTAAGTATACGAATTTTTTTTGTTTTACATTGTGATTAAATTATAATAATAATAATAATAATTTCTTAAGCTTGCATGATTTATTGAAATCGTGAATAAAAATATTCAATTATAATATTTATTTTTTTAATATTATTATAATATTTTTTAAAAATAATTTATCACGTGCAAAGTACTTGCACATAAAAATATACTGAAAACTAATTTCTTATAAAAATATATAAGACATACTATAAATATTATTTTCTTTGTATTAATTATATAAAATATAATATATAAATATTTATAATATTGATTCTTTCATTTCTGTACAATTTTAAGATAAATTTACTTTTAATTTTATCAAAAGAAACTGATTTTAATAGAGTAGTCCAAATTCTTATTCTTTGTGATACCCACCATGATCAATATATTACACTCAAAAATCCAATGTACCAATCAAATGATAGATGCCGATCCTACTAAAAGGTGATAATTTCAATTTATATATTTTTTTCGATTTGGTAAAAATCAAAAAAGCTTTATGACCATTAATTGGCTACAATATGCCAATTTTTAATTCCAGGCGGAAATTGATGTAACATAAACATTCCTACGTGTCCAAATTGTCCTTTATTTATGAGAAAACTATATATATATATATATATATAGTCCAATAAGAAAAAGAAATTGACAATATATATAGCAATTTAATTCAGAATATTTTACCTCCATTTGATCAATTTACCCAAGCGAGTTTTCCAATTAATTGGACTACACTAGCCAATTTCGGAATATTTTACGTAATTTAAATACTCACCAGTGTTTACTTAAATAATAATTAACATAGAGTTTTTCTTTTTGTTTTTTATGATCTGTCTCTTCTTTTCTTCTAGAAAACTGGGAAACTGTTAACAGTAGGATAAGATAGGATATTAGATTATGTATAAAATTTGACATGATTGTGAACAGTTAATTTTATATTCTGTTTAATCTTGATGTACTTTAATCTTTAAAATTCTCTATTTTGCTGTGCATATGAAGACGAAATCAAGAGAAGTAAATTCATAATTGAAGTCTAAATGGGCCCTAATTAAGTTCATAAAATGGAAAATTCTTTGAAAAATGGTTAATATATCCTTATTTGAACAAGTTAGTGCATATTTTATTCAAAATTAGGGCCCATCCCAGAACAGATACGACATTTTAAACTTGGAAAGCAACATTGATTTTTTGTTTTTGTCTTTTAAACATAAACTCCGTGTATAAATAAACATGCAATATTGATTTTTACTTCCATACTCTTCTCCTCATAGTCTCACACACGATATACAGACAATGGGTTCTGAGTCTGCTGTGCATGTCCTCATGGTCTCTTTTCCAGGCCAAGGACATGTAAACCCATTACTTAGACTTGGTAAACGTCTTGCCTCTAAAGGCTTACTTGTCACTTTCTCTGCTTCTCTAATCATCGGCAAACAGATGCGGAATGCCAACACCAACATCACCGAAGACCCTGTTCCAATCGGCGATGGCTTTATCCGGTTCGAATTCTTCGAAGAAACATGGCCGCAAGATGATCCTCGACGCAAAGATCTCGACCAACACTTGAAACAACTGGAGATAGATGGTAAAAAAGCCATCGCTGATATTGTTAAAAGAAATGCAGAAAAGGGTCGGCCTATTTCTTGCTTAATCAATAACCCTTTTATTCCATGGGTTTCTGATGTAGCTGAATGTCTTGGTCTTCCTTCTGCAGTGCTTTGGGTCCAATCTTGTGCTGCCTTTTCTTGCTATTACCATTACCATCATAACCTTGTGCCTTTTCCTACACAAGATAATCCTGAAATTGATGTTCAATTGCCTTGTATGCCGGTTCTGAAATACGATGAATTGCCTAGTTTCTTGCACCCTTTTACCCCTTATCCTGTCTTGACAAGGGCAATCCTGGGGCAGTTCAAGAATCTTGAGAAACCGTTTTGTATCTTGATGGAAACATTTCAAGAACTTGAGGGTGATCTTATAGAGTACATGTCAAAATTTTGCCCAATAAAACCTGTTGGTCCTTTGTGTATAGATCCTAAACCTTTAAAAACAAACGTCCATGGCGATTTGTTGAAAGCTGACGATTGCATTGAGTGGCTTGACAAAAAGCCCCCTTCTTCTGTTGTTTATGTTTCTTTTGGTAGTATTGCGATCTTAAAGCAAGATCAGTGGGATGAATTAGCTTATGGGTTATTAAATTCGGGTGTTTCTTTCTTGTGGGTCATGAAGCCACCGGACAAAGATGGCCCCTTTGAGCCAGTTTTCTTGCCGGAGGGATTCTTAGAGGAAGCTGGAGATAAGGGGAAAGTAGTACAATGGAGTCCACAAGAGAGAGTTTTAAGTCACCCGTCGGTTGCTTGCTTTGTGACTCATTGTGGATGGAACTCAACCATGGAAGCTCTCTCCCTCGGCGTGCCGGTGGTGGCTTTTCCTCGGTGGGGTGATCAAGTCACCGATGCTAAGTACTTGATTGATGTGTTTAAGGTTGGTTTAAGATTGTCCCGTGGAGAGCCTGAGAACAAGTTGATTACACGAGATGAGGTAAAGAAATGCTTGCTGGAGGCTACTGTAGGGCCCGCGGCGGACGAATTGAAGCAAAATGCCTTGAAGTGGAAGGCTGTGGCGGAGCTTGCGGTGGCTCAAGGTGGTTCCTCCGACAAAAATATACAAGAATTTGTAGATGACTTGAAAGCCAAAGTATTTTTAGGTAAATAGCAAAAGTAAATAAATTAAATAATACAGGATAGAAGTGTTCGCGGGATATGCTGAGTGTAACGTACCTCAACTGCACTATTTGATAAAAATAAATTTTCTATTCAATAGTTCATATATTCTCTGTGCCATAAAGAAAAACGGGATTTTTTTAAATTTTGGGCTGTTTGAATTTATAGTTGAAAAAATAAAATTATTTATTCAGTATTTGAAAAATTAGAATCTATTATTTCATTTTTGTAATCACCTATCACGGAAATGGGAAGGTGAAACCAGCAAGGTAATGGCAGTTGATGATAGTAGAGCTCATTTATTCATTTCTGCAATATGCAGCTGCAAAAATAGACTTATATTAATTATCCATCCCATAAAGATGCACAATAATAAATTCAAAGGTTTTGAATTCAATTTTTATAGATAGCAATATATTAATTTTTTTTTTATTTTTTAAGATTAAAATTTACAATTAATTTTTATAAATTAATTAATTAAAATCTATAATTAATTTTTTAAATTAAATAATTTTATAATCAATTTAAATTATTTTATATTATCTTTATTTACAATTATAGATTTTATATGTGAGTAATTTTGATGTATATATTGTTAAAAGAAAAGACAAATGACTCTTTGATATTAGTAACGTCAGGACATAAGTCCAAACCTTATCAAACTCGGGGAATCCGAATGACTAAATTTGGTTATCAAATATATATAACCATGAAAAATTTGCACTTAGATTAGATATATGAATTAATATGTGATTTTCATCTAATATTTATGTTAGCAGCTCAAGACCAAGTATAATTATGAGGATTTATAACATTTTAATGGTTTTTGAGGGATATAAATCATAATTGAGAAAGAAATTGCATGCATAAACAATAAATTGGGTGGATAATGATTCTATTTACTTGTCCAAAAGATGAATCGAGCCCATTAAAATCCAAGTGCCCAAATATCTTGATTAAACTTAAGCGTAAAACAACTAGCAACGCAATGCTACTAATGGGATTGCTAGTCGGCCCAAGATGGGCCTAGTGGCCTTATTACTTTATCTCTAACTTCGCTTAAAGCTAAATAAATTGACACACATACTAAAAGTTTTGAAAGTGGAATAATATAAAATTCATATAAAAAATATTTTTATAATTTTGTGAGATGGAAATATAACCTTACAATATATTACCTATATATTATCATAGGCCGAATTAAAAGATAATATGTGAGTAGACGTGCAGAACATCGTCTGTTTTATATATAAATAGAAAATCCTAAAATTGAGTTTAGTAGTGACCAAGAACGTTTGCAGAATTCAGTGAACAAAGTTAAACTAATTAATAATAATTAATTAATTAAATAATCTAGAATTAATTATTTAGTACAAAAAAGATAATATAAAATAATTTAAATTGATTATAAAATTATTTAATTTAAAAAATTAATTATAGATTTTAATTAATTAATGTATAAAAATTAATTGTAAATTTTAATCTTAAAAAATAAAAAAAAGATTTAATATATTACTGTCTATGGAAATTGAATTTAAGACCTTTCTATTTATTATTATACATTTTTATCATCATGGTGAAGCAGTTCTTCCATTATATGGGATGGACAATTAATATAAATCTATTTTCATAGCTCCTTGTTGCGGAAATAAATAAGTGAACCCCATCATCATCAACTGTCATTATTTTGTTGGCCCTATCTTTCCATTTTCGCAATGAATAATTGCAAAAATGGGATGATAAACTTTCATTTTTTAAATATTTAAAAAACAACCTTATTTTTTCGATTATAAATTCAAATAGTTCCAAATTTTAAAAAATCCCCAAAACATAGCTACTCCTTATAATACAAAATACAAATTATATATTTAAAAATAAAGGGATGGCTCTTGCAGCGAATAGTAAATTTTTTCTATTTTTTTATATAATCACCGGAGTTGGACTGGCTATTTTTTTATACCGTGCGAGAGTGTTGATTTTGCAGGAAAGCCGGTGTAGTTCAATTGAAAAAAACAATAAGGCAGTATTAAATATTGGGAAGTACAACATTAACTGGTATTTATTAACAAGGGCGAAAAGTCTAACAGCTTATGTGCGCTCAACAGTTTATGGGTCCAACCTCTTTCCATAGCTGTTGGCCAAACTTTTTAGAGGAAATAGCTAGCGATGATCACCGGGGCGGGGATTTCCCGGCCCCGACGGGAATCCGTCTCATTCGGAACGGAAAATTTCCGAATTTTCTTTTGCGGGGATGGAAACGGGGGAGAAAAAATCCCCGTCCTAAAATTGAGGACGGAGACAGGAAATGGGGTATCCGCCTCGCAGGAATCCCCGTCCCGAAAAATATATATTTTTAATTTTAAAATATAATATTTTATAAATAATTAAAATTAAAATTAAAATATAACTTAATTTTATAATTATTAAGTTTTAAATTATATTTAATTTTAAATTTTATGAATGATTAAAATTTATATTAATTTAAATTATTATTAATTTTAAATTTTTTATTTATTAAATATTATATTTTAATTTTAATTATTTATAAAATATTATATTTAAAAAAAAAAAGAATTCGGGGGACGGGAATCCCCGCGGGACGGGGGGACGGGGGGAATTTCCTCCCCGTTTTGGGGGCGGGAACGGGGACGGGGAATCCCCGAAGTGCATGGGGCGGGGAGTGGGGACTCCTTCCCCGCCCCAGCCCCACCCCGCCCCGTGAGCATCCCTAAAAATAGCATCATATACACCTTTTTCTGGTAAATTCTTAAAAATAGCCTTTTTTTTAAGTCAACAAATGCAAATAACATTTAACATACATAACCTTGTAAAAATTGCAAATATAGTCCAAAACTATTAGAAATAAGCTAAATAATGACAAAATCAATACTAGATAATTTAAATAATAAAGATATAGAAATATGGCTAGTAGAAAAATAATACAAGAGATAATGGATCAATTAAGACCAAATGCACAAGAAATAAAACATCTATTAAAACAAATAGAAAGTTTAGAGAAATTAGATTTAATAAAATATAGAATACTAAGCGAATTAAAAATAGAAGTAGGATATTAAATAAATTAAATTATATAGAAAAGTTATTAGAATATAGGGCTATTGAAATTGGTTATAATGGATAATGGAAGAAATAAAAAATATTGATGGGTATACATATGATGAACAATTTTTTCAATTAAATCATAACTTGAAGATTTTAAATCAAAATATAAAAAATATGAATAATAAATCGTATAATTTTACAAGTATTTTATATGGAGAAGATAATTTAAATAAAGAATGTTTAATTTTACCAGCTACTGCATTTAAAATAACTAAAAAGGAAAATACATAAGATAAAATGGATAAAATATTTGATATGTTAAAAAACATTAAAGAAGAAGTAGAAGAATTACGAACAAGAGTAGAAAAAATAGAAAAAGAAAAAGAAAACTAAAAGAACCTGTACACGAAAAAGTAACTATAAAAACACATATGTTAACACTAAAATAAGAATTAAAATTATATGAACAAAACGAAATAGATGAGGATGATATATTAGATTTAAACCATGAAATAGGAAATTTAAAAATAAATGTTAATCCAACATCCACACAAGTAAAAATGGAAACAGGAGAATTTTTTGGAGTAATAAATGAAACAAAAGAAGAAATAATGAAAGGAAATACAGGTATAAGAGAATATGAAAAATATAAACGAAAAACACCTAGACAACGAGCTATACATAATAATTCAAAACCTATAACAAAATCTGATACAGAACCAGTATATCCAAACGAAATATGGTTAGATTTAGATTTTGTAGAAGATGTACAAAAAAAATAGAAAAATGGATAAAGATTAATAATTTATCGGTAATGTTATATGGCTACGACCTACAAAAAATATGTAATTTTTTAATAAGTACTTTCAGAGGAAATATAGAATTATGGTGGAATGCTATTAGACCAGAAGATAGAGAAAAGGGAAAATGTACTAAAATACCCCTAATGTTTTTCAAAAGTAGCTTAATTGCCCTTTACCTTTTTTCGGGAGCAAAAATGACCCTAGACTTGATAAATTAGTACTAATTTGCCCCTAAGTTACTGTTCCATCAGGTAAACAGGTCAAAAATGATGACATGGCAAATGAATGGTGGGGGATTGGATGACGTGGCTGGAGTCAATGATATGTCATCGCTAACTCAGCGCCACATCATAATGGGGCCCAACTTTATTTTTTTTAACCCTGTAAAATAACTCATCTTTTTTATTTTAACTCTTTCTATTCCTGATTTACGGTCTTCGCGTTCGTCTCCTTGCCCGTTTCTCCAGCCGACTCCATTGAGATCGCTTCAAGCTGCATCGATGTCGCCTGATCTCCACTATCTTCTCTTTCATTTGTGTCGGCTTCTCTTGTTTTTATTCTGGTAAGACATTCTCCCTAGGCTCGTAAAAGTCCGCATAGTAGTCCAACTTTTATGGTTAGAAATCATGCAGAAATAAAAAGAAATAAACCTAGGATGTTTATCGATTATAAAAATCTAAATGCAGTTATAGAATTTGATGAATATTTAATACCCCATAAAAATACTAATGAATAGTATTAAAGAAAAAACTTGATATTCAAAATTTGATTATAAATCAGAATTTTGGCAAATTAAAATGCATCATAAAAATAAAAAATATATAGCTTTTAGTACACCAAGAGGACATTACGAATGGATGATTGTGCCCTTTGGTTTATGTAATGCTCCTCAAATATTTCAGAAAAAGATGGATAATATATTTAAGGATTTAAGACATTTTTGCTTAGTTTATATTGACGATATCATAATAGTTAGTAAGAATTTAGAGGAACATTTTAAGAATGTTAAGCAATTCTTATTATGATGTATTAAGCATGGAATAATGTTATCCAAAGAAAAGACAGATATAGCAAAAGAAAGATAAATTTTTTATGATTTGTAATATTAAAAGGAGAAATTGAATTACAACCACATATAGCGAAGTCTTTATTAAAGTTTTCTGACTAACTAGAAAGTAGAAAGATGGTCCAACAATTCTTAGGATACGTCACATATGCAAGCGACTTTATGCATAAGTGCATTAAAAAGAGAAAAGTATTACAAGATAAATTAAGATGTGACAAACCTTGAAAATGGACAGATGTTGACACTAAAGTAGTAAAGAAAATAAAAGAATATTATAAAAATTTACCAAAGTTACCCTTATCAGAAGAAAACGAAGAAATAAGACTAGGAACAAACACATTAGATGATTATTGGGGAGCTATTCTAAAAAGTAAAGAAGGAAAAAAATTTATAAATATGCATCAGGAACTTTTAAAAGTTCAGAAAAGAATTATCATAGTAATGAAAAATAATTATTAGCTGTAAAGTATGCTACAGAAAAATTCTAATTAGTTTTGTTACCAAAGAAATTTACAATAAAAATGGATAATACTCAAGCAAAATCCTTTATTACAAAAAAAAAAACTACAATGAAAAATTAGCTCAAAGAAGGACAATTGAATGGTAAGAATATTTTGCTAATTTTAATTTTAATGTCGAATATATTTCAGGAAAGGATAATATATTAGCAAATTTACTTAGTAGTCCAATGTCTTAAAATCTATATACTAACGTTTGTATTGCAGAAATAGAATGGAGAAAAGTGTAGAAAGAATCTCCAAACTCACAGCAGAGAAAAATGAAGTAATGAAATCTATGAAAAAAGCTATATCTCGTATTATAGAAATAGATAATGAGATTAGCCAAATATCTATGAACTATGTTTAGGCGATTTTTTGCTAAAAGAAATCTAAGGAAGAAAATTTTAGTAAAATGGTTGTCTTTGACACTACTTCTAAGAGAGAGTTAGAGAAAGAAATATCTAGAAATTTAATGATGAGACGATCTGTTCAATTTTTGGATAGTCATGAATCATCACATGAAGCAATCTCGAGAAATATGGCATCAACATCAATGGAGAATCTTGGTTCTCGATTAGTAACTCCCAAAAATTTTTCTTTATCATCTCAACAATGGAATGATGATGAGAGATCTCAATTAAATGCCACAGAAATAAAAAAAAAAAGCAATGAAAAGCAAAATTTTTGAAAGCTCTGTAATATTTAGCAAAGGTGACTAATGCAGTTGAAATAGGCACTATTGCAATCAATGGAACGTATAACAAGGTAATAATCAGGCAAGGAGCAAAACTCAGAACGGTACAAAAGCTTTATCGTTTTGGACTTATCCATACCATTTACCCTGGAGCAAATTTAGAAGAACTTAAATTTTTACTGAAAGTAATCAAGACTCAAGTTGAAATTTTTAACGGAATAACAAAAATAAATAAGATTTATGTTTGTGTTTTTAGCATTATTCCTAAATAAGATAATGACAAAAATATGGAACTTTGGGCAGAAATATTCATCAAGATGGGAACCACAAGATAAGAAATTATTCCTGATGATAAAAAAACCTTTGATTTACATCCATTAATAATAAAAAAATCTCCCATAATTAAGAATAAAAAATATAGAAACAAATATTCGAGCACTAAGAGAAATCTTATCTGATAATAAAAAGTACTATGCAAGTTATAAAGAAGAAATTTTAATCACCAATCCAGCTACAAAATGGCATTAGAAATATCTTTTTAAAGGCTATCTAAACACCTACTTGGAAGGAAGTTTACCGATGATGAAAGCGACAAAATAACTTTTCAAAAAGATGATAAAAAAGGAATCGATAGTGAAGAACAAAAGCAAGGGACAAGACTTAGTGGAATTGGACTCCCTCTGAAGAAATTGAAGAAATAATTGAAGAAACCAGACAAAAATCTTCATGTAAGCAGTGATGTAATTAAGAAAGCAATAATAGACTCAATAATGTAGATCAACAATGTAATATAGGTCAGATTTAACGTTTATAAAAAAACCCCTTAGTAAAAATAAAAAGGCACGGCTAAAAAACACTATCAATCTTTTGCCTATTCTTCGTTAGTTTTGAAACCTTGTAACCTATGTTTGAAAGAAATAAGAAATGGAATTCTAAATTCACAATAATTCTTTCTGCGTAGCCTTAGTACTTAGTTCTTGCAACCTTATCTTTCAAAAAAAAAAAAGTTCTTGCAACCTTAAGAAATATAGGAAGCTATTTATGATAAACTTAGAAAGATAGATCACTCGTATACTAAATATTTTCCTCAGAAATTCACAATGCAAAAATTGTTGTTGCTAGCTGAAATCTTTTTAGTAGCATCTCTTAGAGGTACCAAGTCCATATTCGTGTGAAAGAAGGACAGAATGTACAAAGAATGGAGAAGCCTAGATCAATCCCGAACGTCCTTAGCCTAATGGTGGACTATTATAAAAAATCATTAATAACAGGATTCTAGCAGCATCAAGGAAGTATAGTGGACCTTGAAAGAGAATTATAAGGTATATCGAAACCCTGATCTTTGTTTGTTTATGATATTAGTTTTCAATTCTATTTCTCAAAGATTTGCATGCTAAAGAAATGATGAAAAGAAAGAATATTTTTAAAATGAAATTGTTAGATCTTTTCTTTTAAATGAATAGGATAAGAAATCATATAATTGATATACAAACTAAAATTAATAATAGAATATAATATAATATTGAATTAAAAAGACAATTAAAGCAAGAAAACGAGAGTAAAAGATTTATAGAAGAATATAAATTGACTCCAAACTTTGATTTATATAAAAAGAATAGAAAGTTTAGAATACATGATAAAAATTAATAATTCAAGAATAAGATATTTAAGAAATAAAAGAGATAAAATACCTTTAGGATAAATAATTATGAGGATAAACGAACTTATCAATTATTTTAATTCTAAAGATTTAAGTGAACAAAGATATATTAGAGAAATAAAAAGAAATATGCATAGTTTAAAAGAAAATATAAATTTTACTTTTCATCAAAACCTAGATATAATTGGAACTTCTCCTTTTGACGAAGAATTAAAGAATCAACTGATAGACAATTTATATAGCGATAATCATGCTAAAAATACAATAATAACAGAAATAATAGATACATGTAAAGAAATTATTAGAACAAGAAGAAGAAATTAAGATCTGTTACAAATTCTGTAATTTACTGGTATAAGAGCTTATGGACTATTATAAGGAATTAAGTTCAATAATAAAAGAAACTTGTGATAGATTGTTATTATTAACTTATAACATCAAAGGAAAAATAGAATATTATCAAGAGAGAACTAAAAATATAGAAAATGAATGCATATTGATGGAAATAAATAATACAGAAGAATAATATCAAATACCTAGGCTATACGAACTAAGAGAAGAATTATTAACATTAAAAGAAAATTTAGAAAGTGATTTAGAAAAAATTATAGAATAAATAAAAATAGCTAGTTCTCAATTAAAAGAAACATAAATGAATTTTGCGCAAAGAGCTGTAATTCAAAAGAAAGAAGAACGTATAACATATATAACAAAGAGAATTAATTATTTGAAAAAAGATAAATGCAAATAAAAATACAATAAAATTATTAATAGATGATTTAAAAACAAATAAAATAGAATTACAAAAATTATATTCAGAATGATAAGTATATCAGAAAAATTTAGAAAATATTTCAGTTTGCTAAATTTATCAAATATAGAAAATATAAATGAAATAATGGAAGAAATGAATGAACAAATAAGAGCTCTTTATGAATATCAAAATCAAAAAGATATTCCAGAAAATTTTAAACAAGCATCCTATAGAGCAATGCTAAGAAAAGAAAGATTGATGAAAAATATAAGATGTACGTTAATTAAGATAAGAAATAATCTTAGAAGAAATTCTTAAGAAATTTGTGGTATAAAAAAGAAAGTTTTTCAAAATAAAGTAATTTAATTTGTTAGTGAAAATGGTATTTTTAAAGATCCCAACTTTTTAATTTCCACCTCCAACCCAATCCGGAATTTATCACCCCTGTTTTCTTCGCCATAACACCAAACCAGTATTTAATAGATATCAGATATTAGGTTCCATTCCAAGACCTTGAATTTTCATCAATCAAGCTTCACACTCTGGATTTAAAACAACAGGAAATCAACCCGAATTAAGTTGATAATTTAGCGACAATGCCTTTTTAAACCATTCAAAATCACCAAAGTCCAACCCCCCATCAGACTTTCGCTTGCAGAATTTAGCCCAACTATACATTCATAGTTTCCTTTCATTGCCTCTTTGACTGGACCAATATACTTTAAACGATTGAATCTTTGATAATTTTTAAATTGGCTAGTTTTTATTCCCTTTTCAATTCCAGGATGTAATTATATATATATATATATATATAAAGCATATATATGACAGAAGATTTTTTGAAAAAAGCTTTCATTAGGAGAGTACTGCTAGCAAGCGAACCGCTTCAAGGAGCTTATTGCCCTGCTTTGGCTGAAGGTCTAGCAATTCGAGAAGTTCTTGGCTGGATAAAGCTATAAAATTTGGATCGAGTCATAGTACTAAAATCAGATTCTCAAGTTATTATTCGGCCAATCAATGATAAGGTTTATCTAGATTCTGATTTTAGGCTTGTGATAAATGATTATATTAGCTTGTGCTATTTTTTTTAATAAATATTAATTTTTTTTTGCTAAAAGTTCAGCAAATTCGATAATCCATAACCTAGTTAAAACTTCAAATTTTTTATCTGGTCTTTATGTCTGCAACAACTTCTTGCCAGACTTTTTGTATTCTTTAATTGTTGCAGATTCTATTTAATGAAAGGTTATCTTTCTTAAAAAAAAGTGATTTAATATTTTGTTAAATATATAAAATTTAATAATTTTCAAAGGGATCGGGTAAGAAATGGCAAACCCAAGCTCGACCCCAAAAATTTATAGGCTTTAAGTTGAGCATAGTGTGCGATCAAGTATAGGTGCATGATAGTAGCACTAAGAAATTAACCTAATTTAAAGTGAATGAACACTTAATTTAAAATTGATTTAATTTACAATTCATCTAATTATTTATAACATAGCTGATTTCTACATGAAGCCACATCATATGCTCTACACATATCATGCTTAAGCTCTCAAGTTCAAGTCACAGCTTCTAAAAGGTTATGACCGACCTTTAATTAGTAAAAAAACATAAACAACAAATAGAATATATATTTATAGAAAAGTTTATAATTTATTTTGTTAAATTTTATTAATTAGGGGTTTTTTTTTATATTTACATGTAGAAATTAAATATTGATCAAATTAAAAAAAATTGTCATATACGATTTATTTCGAAATTAGTTTAATTCATATAAATAGTGTTAGCATATGAGTCAGCATTGCATATACATATAGTTGTGAATACATAAAATATTTTGGTTTCGCAGTTTGACTTTTAAGTAAGACAATGAGATGGTTCTGAAATTTCAGTTAAGACATTGATTTGCAAGTAAGACAATGGGATGGTTATCAAATTTTAGTTAAGACATTGATTTGCAAGTAGCTCTTATACTATTTTTCATTCAAAGCCTTGATGCACGTTTTTTTTTTTTAATTTTTCTCTTATACTATTTTTATTTTATTCATGATCAATATTACAAGGAGAAGTTAACAAAATTTTCACTAGAACTATATAAAAAATGGATTTGAATGAAAATAAAAAATTACTACATGTCCCACTTTTAAGTAATCAATTTTAGTTTAGCACTTCGATTAATTTTAATTTTATAAAAATGTATTAATAATTGACTAAATTACTTTTTTCTTAAAAAAGCTCTTATTAAAATTAAATTTATCATTTTATTAATTAAATTTAAATGCATTAAAGTTATAAAATATATGTATTATTAAAAATTTAATTTTAATTTAAAATAGTGAAGTGAGAAAAAAAATAAATATTGTAAAAAAAAAAGATGGAGGTTGCATTGCATGCATAATCCCTTTTTTGTCTCTTTTTCAAGTTAACAAAATATCAAAAACGAATGAAGTTGCATTGCATGCAATCATGGATATACGGTTCCTTTTCTTTTTTTTTTTTTAAATGAGATATGATGCATTTGTATCTAAATCTTTCAATTAATTAGATATGGGCGATCCAACATTTTACATGCACAAACATTAAATTACTATATTTTTTTTGGTGGGATTGCATTGGGGATGATCACGAGATAGAAAATGATTCTCCACCTACTACCCTGTCCAGGGGAGGGGATTCTATATCTCCGCTCTCGATAGGAATACAGGAGAAAAATTCCTCCCATTCTTGGTCAAAAATATTTTTTAAAAAATTGATTATAACAAAAATATAATATTTAATAATTAATTATAATTAAATTACAACATTTAATAATTAAAAAATTTAAATTCAATCACAAATCAAATTAATATAAATTTTAAAAATTAATAAAACTAAAATTAAATATGATTTAAAATTAAATTATATAAATATAATTATTAAATTTCAGAATGGGGATTGCTCGAATTCTAAATCGAAATTTTCTTTTTCGTCTCCGCCTTAACTGGAAAAATTTTTGAAAATTTTTTGTTCCATTCGGAACGATTTTTCATTGAAAATAGAGATTTTTCGTCCAATTATCATCCCTACATTGCATGCATCATTTCATTTATTGCATGTGGATTACCATTTTTCTTATAAAGGGAAATTCGAAAACTTGAATACGGGACTTTCCCTCTTCCCCTCGAGCATTACTAATTAATTGTGATCCATTATAAACCTTTACAATAGCACTAACTGTCCAACTCGCTCAATGTAGCACATTCAAAACACTTATGTGTTAAATATTTCACATTGATTATAAAATTAAATATTTTTTTTATAAAAATTTGGACAATTTTCATATTATAAGTTAGATTTGGTATTCAATTAAACCGAAATCTAATTTATTCACATAGTATCAAAACAACTAGTCCTGCAATATTGGAGTATTCTTAAATGTCCAGTTTTGCCATTTTTCTACGTATTTTCAATCTTGTATGTGAGCGAATTTATTAACTATCTTATATCGGCCAATTATAAAAATTAAATATCTCTTAGAAAGACTTGGCCAAACTATATTTTATTCAAAAAATATATCTCTAAGTTTTAAAATATTATTTTTTTTTCTCATTTTCTTTCAAATTATTGAAAATTTTTTATCTAAACCGGATTTATAATGTTGATCGTAAAACAAATTATTGACAAATTGCTACATTGAATGAAAGAGCCTATAAAATGCAAATGTGAGTTTTTTTGTTACTTTTTTTTAGTTTGACCATCAAAGTTTCTCTGCCCAAAATTTTAAAAGCACTCTGTTTTACAGGTAAGCAATTAGCCAGACAGCCTTTTATAATTTATATACATACATATAACGAAACAAGACAATTCCTCAATCGGCATTAGGGATGCTCACGGGGCAGGACAGGGACGAGAAAGCAGTCCCCACTCCCCGTCCCATGCATTCTCAGGGATTCTCTGTCTCCGCCTCTGCCTGGAACACGGGGAGAATAATCCTTCCGTCCCCGCCCTGCGGGGATCCCCGTTCCCCGTGGAATTTCCCGTTTTGCCCTCAATTACCCGACCCAACCCGATCCAAATTAAATATTTCTTATATGTTCCACTGTTGAAAGATATTCGACTAGTTCCAAAAATGACTGAGGACTCCTTTTTTCATCGAACAACCTCACTGTCCAACCAAAAATAATTCTTAAAAATATATATATATATATATAGTAGAGAGAGAGAGAGAGAGAGAGAGAGAAATATATATTGAGAGAGAAATATAAATATATTTTTAACATTGTAAAATTTACATATTGATATAGTTGCAAAATAAGTAAATGGGTGAAGGACAACATAGATTTGAAACTTTAAAAAATGATGGTTTATACATTTAAAATTGATAAAAATAATTTATTATCTACTTAAATTTAAAAACGTGAATATATTGCACTCAATGTCAACCAAAGCTTACCTATTGTCCCTTAAATTCAACTTCAACTTTAAGGTCATACCTGCATAAAAGATAAATTCAACAAAAATATAACATCAGGCAACTTGGGATGAAACCAACTTATTACAAGAATATGTTCAATTAAGTTGAACTAGGACTGAATGTCCATTTCTTTTTTCTAGAATTTCAATCATCCTCAGCGATTTTTTTTCTTTCATAAAATGAATAAATAGACAAGCATACAGTCAACCAAAACATTCTAGTTACTGGCACGCAATCATCAAAGATTCAAAACAAGATCAAACCCCCTTTTTGGTTGTGAATCATTCTTAGACAGCTAGAACAACTCTGCATTTTTCATAAAAAAGAAAATATAGAAGAAGAAAAGAAAATTAGTAAGTTAAACAACCAGCATATCTCCAACTATGCATATCAAATATCAACTAGGTAATGAAAGAAATACTACTAAGAAATATCAGGAAAGCATACCTACGGCCTCTCGGTCATAGCAAGCAAAATAGCAAACTGTTAGTTCCGACTCCTGACAATATGATATAACTAGAAACATTTAGAAGGACTCATTTTTTGTATCACAAAATTGCATCAGGGTTATTACGAAATCTTTGGAAGATGAAGAAGTTTTAGACCTAATATTGAATAAAGTTTAAACAATTCACATACCAACTGTTATTATGTGCACGACTTCACAATAAATTCTATCAAGATTTCAAGCTAAATTCAAAGTTTTTAAGGGTTTGATCTTTGAATTGGTTGAACTTTGAATTGTAAACCTATGGTCAATCAATCTCACAGCTCCACAAGATAGTATTAATTAAGCAGGCAGACTAGGAAGTAGACCCCAAAGAAACAAAACCAAAAAAAAGGACCTGTGCTAGAAAAAACAAAGCTTAGACCGACCCAATCTAAAAGGAGTTGCAAAGCAACTCTGAAAAAACAATAGATGCCAGCTGAAACTAGAGAGGAGAGAACCAGAAGGAGGAGCAGATCGATGAGCACCTGATACGAAAGTGATGAAATTGAAGAAACTACCAGATACAACCTACTGAGATGTCTCAAAAACCAAAAGCAACAATCTCCAACGAATAAACAACGAAAAACCAACGGCAGCCAATAAGACATAAACAATATATATTGAGAAATATATATAGTGAAACAAACAAATAAGGAAAAAAACTTATAAAATTATTTCTTTACCTTCTATTCGGGAGTGATTACAACTTAGAAAGTTCCACGATTCTTCTGTTAGCAACAGCGCACCTTCTACTTCTAGGAAAAGAGGAGACGGTGGTAGATGGTGGTGGTGGTGGTTGGTGAAGAAACCCTTGAAGCGATTAACAAATCCAAGATATGGTTTTGGTGGTGAGAGGGAGAAGAGGAGACGGCGGCAGGAGAGGGAAAGAAATGAAAGAATGAGAGCCTAGGGTTTTTAATTGGGTGTTTATACTCGATGGCAAATATGTAAATATTTAGAATATAGGGGTATTTTAGTAATTAACAAATCGGAGTCGGGGATCCCCGCGGGACAGAGACCCCCTTCCCCTCCCCCGCCCCGAATTTCACCCCGGAGATTTTTTTATTTCCATCCCCGCCCCTACGGAAAAAAGATCGAGGATTCTCCGTTTCGTTCGGATCGGATCCCCACGGATATCGAATTTTTTTCGTTCCGTGATCATCCCTAATCGACATCGTATTTTACTTTATAGTTAATTAATTAAAGTTATACCTATTTTTTTTACAACTGAATGCCTTACCCTTCCTAGGCTCTGACGAACGATTTATTAAATAAAACTTAATAAATTGACTTCTAAGTAAGAGATTAAGAGAGGTCTTATCATTCAAGCTACAAAAGCCTATGAAATGAAATTTTTTCTTCACTACTCCATTTCTGTAAGGTAGTTTTTTTGGAAATTTATAATCTAAATTTAATTACTCTATAATTGCTAAAATTAGTTTCAAATTTATAAATTAAAAGTCAATTTTTTTTACAATCGATTCGGAAATAGAAATATGTTTAGTCAAAACATTAATGTTAATTCTTAAATTTATTAATTAATAATTCCTCTATTTTTTTATCAGTCACTTTTATTATTTTTACTAGGATTAAAAAATAATAAATAGACTTAAATTTAGTATTAAATTGTATGATTAAAACTAAATTATCAAATCTGATTGGTTCTAATTTTATTAAAAAAGAAAAATAAATTAAAAAAACAAATTAAATTATATTAAAAATCTAAAAGTAACAGATGAATATAATTTACATTTTATTTAAAAGTGACAAATAAAAAAGAACGAAAAAAGCAGTAATTTTAAATTTTTATTCTTTATTAATTGGTCTTCTTTATATATGCAACAAGAATAATAGCAAGAACCATCATCCTAGAAGAAGGTTAATGCCCACTACAGATCCCAAAAAATACAGAAAAATAGAATTAAAATAGGTTTACCTAACATTTCTGATGTGGTTGAAAGACAATTGTTCGACAAGGGGAGGTGCATAAGACTGGACTATCCATACTTTCTTGTAGAAGGATATGTTAATTATATCAATACTATTACAAAGTATTTCGTTTGACTGGTAGAATATAACTACATAGAATATAATAAATGTTCTGCAATGAGTAGTATGTACAAATTGACAAACGCAAAACGCTACTATGCTACAACTAGCCGATGAAGGGAATTAACGGTGCTTCAACGGTTGAGGCTATAGAATTGCCTCCCAGAGCATCTTGGATCAATTTCCAACATACATCCCCACCGAAAAAAAAAAAGACAAAAAACTAGCAGATTAAGTAAATCTTGGCGGTAGATGTCAAAGCTTTTCTAGTGAGTGTCAAAAAAAAAAAAATTAAGTTACGAAATTTGGATCGAGTCATAACACTATAATAAGATTTTCAAGTTATTATTCGGGCAATCAATGATAGGATTCATTTAGATTCTGATTTGAGTCTTGTAATAAATGATTGTGCTAGCTTGTGCTATTTTCCAATATATATATAGTATTTGGTAAAAAATCAACAAATTTGGTAGCGCATAACCTAATTAAAGCATCAAATTCTTTGTCTGGTCTTTTTGTCTGTGAGAATTTCCTACCAGACTTTTTGTATTCTTTAATTGTTGCATATTCTATTTAATGAAAGGTTATCTTTCTTAAAAAAAATGATTTAATATTTTGTTAAATATATAAAATTTAATAATTTTCAAATGGATAGGGTAAGAAATGGCAACCCCAAGCTCGACCCTAAAAAATTATAGGCTTTTCTTGAATTTGGACAGGGTTTGCAAGCGGGTTGGGCCGAGTTGAGCATAGTGCGCGATCAAGTATAGGAGCATGATAGTAGCACTCAGAAATTAACCTAATTTAAAGTGAATGAACTAATTTAAAGTGAATGAACACTTAATTTATAATTCATCTAATTATTTATAACATAGCTGATTTCTATATGAAGCCGCATCATATGCTACACATATCGTGCTTAAGCTCTGAAGTTCAAGTCACAGCTTCTAAAAGGTTATGGCCGAGCTTTAATTAGTAAAAAACTTAAACAACAAATAGAATATTTATAGAAAAGTTTATAATTTATTTTGTTAATTTTTATTAATTAGGGTTTTTTTTAATAATTACACGTAGAAATTAAATATTGATCAAATTAAAAAAAATTGTAACATACGATTTATTTTCAAATTAGTTTAATCCATATAAATAGTGTTAGCATATGAGTCAGCATTGCATATACATATAGTTGTGAATACATAAAATATTTTGGTTTCGTGTTTCGTAGTTTGACGTTTAAGTAAGAGAATGAGATGGTTCTCAAATTTTAGTTAAGACATTGATTTGCAAGTAGCTCTCCGTCTTCATTCAAAGCCATGTATTATTGAATCGTTTCAAAAATAGATATTCCCTTCATTCTTTTTTATCAGTTACTTTTGTTATTTTTATTAGGATTAAAAAATAATAAATAAACTTAAATTTAGTATTAAATTATGTGATTAAAACTAAATTATCAAATCTAATTGATTTTTACTTTATTGGGAAAAAATAATAAATTAAAAAAGTAAATTAAATTAAATTAAAAATTTAAAAGTGACAGATAAATAAAATTTAGACAAAACATGTTTAGACAAAACATTAATGTTAATTCTTAAATCTATTAATTAATATTACTTTTGGATTTTTACTCTTTATTAATTGGTATTCTTTATATATGCAACAAGAATAATAGTAAGAACCATCATCCTAGAAGAAGGTTAATGTCCACTACAGATCCCAAAAAATACAGAAAAATAGAATTAAAATAGGTTTACCTATTTCTGATATGGTTGAAAGACAATTGTTCTACAAGGGGAGGTACATAAGACTAGACTATCCATACTTTCTTGTAAAATATATGTTAATTATATAAATACAATTATAAAGTATTTCGTTTAGTACAACTTCATAGAATATAATAAATGTTCTGTAATGAATAGTACATACAAATTGACAACCGCAAAATGCTACTATGCTTTAACTAGCCGATGAAGGGAATCAAGGGAGCTTCAACGGTTGACGCTATAGACTCGCCTACCAGAGCATCTTGGATCGATTTCCAACATACATCCCCACCTGTAAGAAAAAGAAAAAGAAAAAAAAAAAACAACTAGCAGATTCAGTAAATCTTAGCGGTAGATGTCAAAGCTTTTCTGTTGTCAAAAAAAATTTGTTGCTAGAATGGTCAAAGATATTCGGCGACAAAGTTTAAGCTTTGAAACATGTGATAGATTTGGCGACGACATTGTACTGACAAACGTTAAGCTTTTTAGCGACTGGAGCAAAAACTTTAGAAATAACAACTTGAGATTTTACCCCGATTTTAAAACTTTTTTCACGGGTTTTAACGAGGGATTTTTAATCTTTACACTTGAGGCAACATCAATGTGTTTGTGATGCATTGGTTATGCTTTTATCGACCGTATCTTAAAATATATGCGTACTTATGTATATAACATGTGAATACATAACAAGAAAAAAAAATGTAAGCATCTCCATCAATTAAGTGCACAATAGCTATCGCATGGACGATTCTCTACTGTTCTAATAATTAAGCTTAAATCTGTCTATTGATAACTTATTAATTAATTATTATTCACTAATTCTCATCTAAAAGAACACAAGCAAAATAAGGAAAATAAAACCATGCGAGTATGAGACTCTAAGGGCGCATTTATTTACATAAAATAATTTTCTATTTTTTATTTTTTTAAAAAAATTGAAATATTTATTTTCTATAAAAAATTTAAAAAATGCATTCATTTATCAACAAATAGAAAACTAAAATATTTATTTTATGTCTGTATACACACACACACACATATATGCATATGTATGTGTATATATGTACATATATATGTATGTGTATATATATACATACATACATATATATACATGTATATGTATGTGCATATGTATATATGTATGTATATGCATATGCATATATGTGTATAAATACATATGTATATGTGTATGTATGTGCATATATATATATGTATATGTATGTGCATGTGCATACATATATATGTATATGTATGTATGCACACACACACACACACACATATATATACACACACGTATGCATGTATACATATACGTATGCATGTATACATATATGTATGCATGTGTATGTGTATACATACATATATACATATCCATATGTACATATGTATGCATGTACTACATATCACTTCTCAACCGTCTATCGTGGAATTAATGCATGAATTGATGGATTGGTAAGTATTGTCGATATGTGATTCTGAATTTCTAATGAATTAAATAAATATTATTATTTCTTTAGTTGGATGGAACTCAAATTTAAAATAGACTTTTTCCTACGACAAGCATGAAACCAACTTTCAATACACTGTATCTAATTCTATGTTGCCTATTGGCTATCTAACAGTCTTACCTAAGATTACAAGTAGAAAATTAACGGTTTCCACCGATCCATTGGTATATATATTTGGATTTCTTCTACAATTTTCTCATCGCCAATTCATCAACCACTACTCGCATTTCTCCTTCTGATCCCGACTCCAAATACCCACTTCAAGCACAAATCAAGTGAAAAAGAAAAACACTTTAATGGGGTCTGAATCTCTTTTTCATGTCCTACTGATTTCATTTCCTGGGCAAGGGCATGTGAACCCTTTGCTTAGGCTTGGCAAGAAACTTGCGTCTAAGGGTTTGCTTGTCACTTTCTCAACCCCTGAGATCACCGGAAGGCAGATGAGGAAGTCCGGCAGCATCTCCGACGAGCCAACCCCAGTGGGGGATGGGTATATCCGGTTCGAGTTCTTTGAGGATGGATGGAGTGATGATGAGCCAAGACGTCAAGACCTGGATCAGTATCTTCCTCAGCTTGAGCTTGTTGGGAAGAAATTGATTCCTGAAATGATCCAAAGAAACGCAGAGAAGGGTCAGCCAATTACATGCTTAATTAATAACCCATTTATCCCATGGGTTTCTGATGTTGCAGAGAGTCTTGGTCTCCCTTCTGCAATGCTTTGGGTTCAATCATGTGCTTGTTTTTCTGCTTATTACCATTACTACCACGGCCTTGTCCCTTTCCCCAGCGAAGAACATCCTGAAATTGATGTTCAGCTTCCATGCATGCCCCTCTTGAAATACGACGAAGTGCCCAGCTTCCTGTACCCCACAACTCCATATCCTTTCTTGAGAAGGGCAATTTTGGGACAGTACAAGAGTCTAGAAAAGCCCTTCTGTATCCTGATGGAATCATTTGAAGAGCTAGAGCCTGAGATCATAGAATTCATGTCAAAGCTATGCCCAATCAAAACAGTAGGCCCACTGTTCAAGAACCCAAAAGCACCAAACTCAGCTGTCCGAGGAGACATAATGAAGGCCGACGATTGCCTGGAATGGCTGGACAGCAAGCCAGCTTCATCGGTCGTGTACGTTTCGTTTGGGAGCGTGGTGTACTTGAAGCAAGATCAGTGGGATGAAATTGCTTATGGGTTGCTGAATTCCGGTGTGAATTTCCTGTGGGTGATGAAACCTCCGCACAAGGATTCAGGATATGAAGTTCTGCAATTGCCAGAAGGGTTCATGGAGAAAGCAGGAGAAAAGGGGAAAATAGTACAATGGAGTCCACAGGAGAAAGTGTTGGCTCATCCGTCAACAGCTTGCTTTGTGACACACTGTGGATGGAACTCAACGATGGAATCACTGTCTTCTGGGATGCCTGTTGTTTGTTTCCCACAATGGGGAGATCAAGTTACCGATGCTAAGTACTTAGTTGATGTGTTTAAGGTTGGTGTTAGGATGTGCCGTGGTGAGGCTGATAACAAATTGATCACTCGCGATGAGGTTGAGAAGTGCTTGCTGGAGGCCACTGTTGGGCCTAAGGCGGCGGAGTTGAAGCAGAATGCATTGAAATGGAAGGAAGTGGCGGAGGCTGCGGTGGCTGAGGGTGGCTCCTCCGACAGGAACATTCAGTACTTTGTGGACGAGGTTAGAAGGATAAGTATTGAGATTGCTCACAAGTCAAAGAGTAGTGTTAATGGAAATATAAAATTGGTTGACCAGCCCGCAACCAATGGAGTACATGTTGAAAAGCCGGTACCATTGGAGTCATCAGCATGATCACAAGGGTCATTGACGCAAATCTTAATTCTTATGTGGCCATTATTTAATAAGTGAAGTTTAGTGTATTGATTGTGTTTGTGATTATTATTATTATTTTTTTTCCCGATTTTTCTCCTTTCCTGGGGTAAGAAAATGTGAAAAATAAAGTTTCTTGGAATGATGTATTGGGGTGTCATCCTCCGATGTGGTTTTTTATGGTTATGAAATGAATTTTGTTACTTCCAATTTTAATCCTAACTACAGTTTGAGTCCCTTTCTTTTGTTACTAATTTGTTTTTATTAACAAATTATTTTTAATTAAATTCGTGCCTATTTTGAGACTAAACTTTGATTTATGAGGCCAATTACCTCGTTTTATAATTTATAATTTATAGTACCAATATTTCACATTATATATTGATGCAGGTGAATTCATTTATGAGGCCAATTACCTAGTTAGGTGACATGCTTATAATATATATCCGTCATCTACCAAATTTTTTTTTTCTTTTTCAATATCTACCAATTTAATTATACACTACTATTGAAAGAAATTAAAAAGCACGGGCACACACTGTTATGCGCCGTTCGATTGAGAATACAATAGTTTTTTCATCAATGACCCAATTGTGGGTACCGGTTCGCATAGCCCACCGTAGCATATCCCAAAAATTAACTATTAATTTTCAAATATATGATTAATTAAATTATTATTTTTAATATTATAACGGATTAATTTGGTCACGCATGAAGATTCAAAGCTCACTCCCGTATTCTATCCTAGGAATTCTCTTCTTTGCTATATCTATACTTTCAAGTTCTTAATTAATATTTTATTCATTTCATTTTAAATAGGCTCTTCACTTTGATATAAGAATTGAAAATTTTCACTTTTACATGATCAAAATTAAATAGAAAAAGTAGTAATTAACTAATTTACCATTTTTTAATTTAAGTGTACCATTTAATTTTTATATAATTAAAATTAAATTTATCATATTATTAAATATAATAAATAAAAAAATACATATACATTTTTTTTAAATTCTAAAATAACATTTAAAATTAGATAAAATAAAATAATAAAAGTAAGGAAAGTAGTAATAATTTTATTTATGTATTTATTATTATTATTGTTCTGGTAGGTAGCACCAATAAATTTTGCATTCCTTGTCATCAGGATCCGTCAGCGCCGTGCCATGTGGATCGTGTGATGGCTGGATCTTATCTTATTTTCCAAGCACAATTTTTTATTGATTGGGCTCTTTCATTAATCCTATTGACTCTATCTCTATTTATTGTTATTCTTTCAACTAACAATAATTATCATATGGAATACCTTTGAAAGGTAAGTTTAGACATTTTCACTATTAATAAAATGTCTCATCTTGGAATTCAGAATATGTAACATATTTGAATACTCAAAAAACGGTGTTTTCCTCCAATTTTTTAAATAGGCTTAATGTTCAATTTTACTTCTAAATTTTTTAAAAAAAAAGCAATATTATCCCTAAAATTTACTTACATGTAATGTTCCCTCGGATATTTTCGAAAATATACAATATAGTTTCTGTTCTAACGTTTCCGTCAGGTTGACTGAAAATTGTTAGTTGACCGCTTAACTGAGATGATACGTGGACATCAAATGACACATCCACATAGGCGGCCAACTAATGATTTTCGATCAAACTAACGAAAATATTAGGACATATACTATATTACATATTTTTTGAAACATCCAGTAAAATATTGCACACAAGTAAATTTTAGGAGTAATATTGCTCTTTTTGAAAAATTTTAAGGCCAAAATTACACATTAGGCATTTTAAATATATCCAGTAAAAATTTTAATTAATTGAGCCAATAAGTTTAATACGGGATAATTTACACTAAAAATTAAATACAAGAACTAATGTAATTATATCAAATATGCTATACAGGGCTGTGGGTATTTTTTTAATAATATCCAGTTCAATTATAAAAAAATTAATAATTAAAAAATTATAATAATTTTTAGCGACGGAATGGCAATAAATAGTACCGTCGTAAATTATTTTTATTAGTGGGTGAAATTAATTGCTAAAAAATATCAACGGTCAAATCTGCAATCACAACAGAAAATCAATAATTTTTGTCGTTAATTGAGTTTTTTTTTGTAGGGTGAGTGCATGGCCCATTCTCATTATGAATAACTTTACATGAATTAACGTAGCATAGACATCTGTATATATGCACATCTTTTATCTGATATTAAATTCATGTATTGCAATAAATTTCTTTTTTATGTAGCAGAAAGAAGTGTGGACATGGAACTAGCATTACGTACCCAATAAAGAAGATAAGTACAAAAACATTAAGACAGATAGAAAAGTTGTTTCTAGAAGTTGAAATGCATAAAGAAGGAAGTGGACACCATATTTTTCAGATGCATCTGACTTTCGTACTTAAAGTTCAACTAGGTCAATCGAACATTCATCAAAGCTATCAGATGTTAGGATTAGGTATCATCTATTGATATGGAGTATTAATCAAATTCATCTGAATTTATTTATATTTTTTTATCACTTTTCTCTGAAAACAATAATTTGGTAATGTATAAGTACTTTGATTTTTTTAAATTATTTCCTTCATTTTTATCAAATAAAACTTTAAACATTGGTTGAAGTGTAATAATTTTTTTTTATTATTTTTATGGAGAAATGGAAGAATGAATATATGGTACAAGAGAAAATTTTCCTTTATGATTGCCAACAATGTTATTAAAATCATATCAGATTAACTGTCAACCGCCAACTGATCCAGTCGGTTCAATGTGCAAAATCGGATTGGCTAAAAATTTTCCGTTTTGAACCGATTAAACCGGATTGAAACGGAAAATAACTGGGTAAAAGCATAATAAACCGGTTTGAATTTGGAAAAATCAAAATTTATCCAAAATATCCATACAATATTATTTTTTATTGGAAAAAAAATAAAATATAAGTTTAAATACAAAATAATTAAAATTTAAACAATTTTGATGAATTTTTTTAAAAATAAAATAAAAATTATAATTTATATTTGATGAATTTCTTTAAAAATTTACAATTATTTACAATATTTATCTTAATTTTTTTCTTATAAACGATGAATGACTTGAAAATATTGTCTTATTATTAACGTTTGATGATAAATTTATTTTTTAAACTATTTTTAATTTTTTTATATAGTAATATTTTCATAATATTTATATAAAACTTAAAAAATAATATTATTTTAAAAAAATTCGGTTGAACCCCAACGAACCGGTCGAACCATGAATCATTGAGCTCTTCAATTTTTTGTTCGGTTTGATTTTAATAACACTGATCACCAATTTGTTAATGGAATTGTCAAACTACATTAATCCTTATGTTTTTCCATAAATTTTCAATTTTATTTGGTAAGGAAATTATTCCTTTCGAGAATCTAAATGTCTCGTTCATGATTAATTGATTATTATACAATTAGATTTTTTTTAATTCAATTGCTCTCTAAATTGTGATTTTTTATGTTTAAATCTATTAAAGAATTATATATATATATATTTTTTTTTTTCTTTTTGAAGAACGCTTCATAATTTTTTAATATCCTTTGATTGGTCTAACACATTATATAATTTCTTGAAACTTTAATTTATGTTTTTTGAGCTTTATGAAATAATTATAAAAATTTAAATGCCAAATAGCAAAAAGAATTTAATTCAAATATCCAATAACAAAATAAATATGAAAATTTGGTCATCCTAGAATTTATTCTACCGAATACTTTCCATTACAAGTAGGCCTGGTAAAATTGAATCAATCCAAAAATGATCTACTAAATATGTGAATCATTTAAGTCTGGTCATAATGCCCAATGAACCTCCTACAAAATGTTCAATCAACCCAAAATGACCCACTAAATATCAAATACATTTGAATCAACTTTTTTTTTTTCCAGTATTTTTTTGTATCATGTTATTGTATAAAAATATTAATTTCATTAAAAAAATATGTCAAATAAGTTGACCTACATTTGGGTGACAATACGATCCATTTGGACCACCCGATTCTTTTGGGTTATCCGATATATTTGGACCAACGTTTTGTTATTTCACTTTTTTTGTATCACGTTATTGTATAAAAGTGTTAATTTCATAAAAAAATATAAGTCAAATAAGTTAATTCACATATGGACTATATGCGACCCATCTGGGCCACCAGATCCATTTGGCCTATCTAACATTTGGACCAACGTTTTTTTATTGAAGTATTTTTTATATCACGTTATTGTATAAAAATGTTAATTTAATTAAAAAAATAGGTCAAATAAGTTGATCCACATTTGGACTACATGTGATCCATCTGGACTATCCGATTCATTTACACTATCCAACATATTTGGAGCAATATTTTTTATTACATTATTTTTTGTATCACATTATTATATAAAAATATTAATTTCATTAAAAAAATAGGTCAAATAAGTTGATTAATATTTGGACTACATGCGACCTATCTGGACACAATAGGCCTCCCCCTTTCACTCAATCTAGTTCTCCCTCCATATCTCTCTCTCTCTCTCTCAAAATGGTCTATCCCTTCCAATCTCGTCGTCTGTAATACTCTGAAACCACTGCCGACATGAATAGTACTTTTCAATAGTAAATAGTAACACCAATGGTGGATAATATCACTCCAAGCTCACCAAGATCTAGAAAAATTTTATGTCGCCATTAGAAAATATAATTCATGACGAGTATGGTGATATAATTTGAGTTAAAATTGAAGTCAAATAGTACTCTAAAAGTTAAAAATAAAAATAAGTCATAAGATCGAAAATGGGTCAAACTAATTTTGACTGGCTTAATTTTTGGATACTTTTAAAATTTAGGGTTTTTGGATCGGGCAAATTATTTTAGTGTCCTGAAACCTATCAAAACGAACTTCGATTGACTCCAAATTTTAAAAAAATCTTAATTATAATATTTAGAAATTTTTGAAATAATTTTTATGAAAAAATAAAATAAGAATAAATGAGCCAATGAAAAATAAATCAACATATATTAAACCCATTAATCGGCCCAAATCCGTCCAATCCATTTGAATATAGGCACATTTATGATCTATATTTTTTTATCTATTTATAATACGTTCATTTATGATCCAACCCAAATTTATCCAATCCGTTCATTTATCACCTCTAATTACATGTCAGCTAATGCTTTTTTTACCAAAAAAATTATTCAATCTAAATTGTTAGTTTATAAAATCAAAAGAGTGTTTATTACGACTACTTCAATTTTTTCCTCTTAGTGTTCGCATTAGTCTTTCTATTTTTTAATAGTTTTATCGATTTTCATTAAATAAATATAATTCAAATAATCGAATTCATGTTAAATCAACTTCTTGCACTCCAATCAAAATATTTTTCTTCTTACCTTTTCAAAGCTTTGCTTAACATTTCACGTCATCCCGCAAGTGAATTCTAACATACGACTACTCCTTATTGCCAAAGTCACCAGAAAAATACTTAATTTATTCAAATCCATCCAAATTTGTTGAATCCATGAATTTTTAATGAATTTAATTAGTCTAAGTAAAAATGTATTTCTATATTACTGACTAGTTTATTATTCATCAATTGACCTTTATGGAATACATTGTGTGCCAGCTGTCTCTCATTACTTTCACCAATGTTTCTGTTACCCCTCTCCGTTTCTTTTATTTTTTAAAAAATAATAATAATTGTTATTATTCAAGGCATAATTTAGGAGTCCATATTTCGAATTTCCGCTTCTGCAGATTGCAGAAATTTACCGTCTGGTAAAAGGAAGGTTAGATCTGCACTGCATTTTCCTGGTATAATTATTTCAGGGGCCAACTCAACTCAAATTGATTTTTGTAAAATTAATTGCAACTTTTTATGTCGTCAGAAACAAAAGCTAAATTAACAGTGAAAATTAATAGCTCTCCGTTATTTTTCAATAGAAATTGAACTACAAACTCAGATTATCACTCACATTAACAGAACCACCGAATAACACAACATTGCAATCTCTAAATAATTTTTATGCCGATGACTCCAATGCTACCGGCTTTTCAACATGTACTCCATTGGTTGCGGGCTGGTCAACCAATTTTATATTTCCATCAACACTACTCTTTGTCTTGTTAGCAATTTCAATACTTATCCTTCTAACCTCGTCCACAAAGTACTGAATGTTCCTGTCGGAGGAGCCACCCTCAGCCACCGCAGCCTCTGCCGCTTCCTTCCACTTCAATGCATTCTGCTTCAACTCCGCCGCCTTAGGCCCAACAGTGGCCTCCAGCAAGCACTTCTCCACCTCATCGCGAGTGATCAATTTGTTCTCAGCCTCACCACGGCACATCCTAACACCAACCTTAAACACATCAACTAAGTACTTAGCATCGGTAACTTGATCTCCCCATTGTGGGAAACAAACAACAGGCATCCCAGAAGACAGGGCTTCCATTGTCGAGTTCCATCCACAGTGTGTCACAAAGCAAGCTGTTGATAGATGAGCCAACACTTTCTCCTGTGGACTCCATTGTACTATTTTCCCCTTTTCTCCTGCTTTCTCCATGAACCCTTCTGGCAATTGCAGAACTTCATACCCTGAATCCTTGTGCGGAGGTTTCATCACCCACAGGAAATTCACACCAGAATTCAGCAACCCATAAGCAATTTCATCCCACTGATCTTGCTTCAGGTACACCACGCTCCCAAACGAAACGTACACCACCGATGAAGCTGGCTTGCTGTCCAGCCATTCCAGGCAGTCGTCGGCCTTCATTATGTCTCCTCGGACAGCTGAGTTTGGTGCTTTTGGGTTCTTGAACAGTGGGCCTACTGTCTTGATTGGGCACAGCTTTGACATGTATTCTATGATCTCAGGCTCTAGCTCTTCAAATGATTCCATCAGAATACAGAAGGGCTTTTCTAGATTCTTGTACTGTCCCAAAATTGCCCTTCTCAAGAAAGGATATGGAGTTGTGGGGTAAAGGAAGCTGGGCACTTCGTCGTATTTCAAGAGGGGCATGCATGGAAGCTGAACATCAATTTCTGTATTTTCTTCGCTGGGGAAAGGGACAAGGCCGTGGTAGTAATGGTAATAAGCAGAAAAGCAAGCACACGATTGAACCCAAAGCATTGCAGAAGGGAGACCAAGACTCTCTGCAACATCAGAAACCCATGGGATAAATGGGTTATTAATTAAGCATGTAATCGGCTGACCCTTCTCTGCGTTTCTTTGGATCATTTCAGGAAACAATTTCTTCCCAACAAGCTCAAGCTGAGGAAGGTACTGATCCAGGTCCTGACGTCTTGGCTCATCATCACTCCATCCATCCTCAAAGAACTCGAACCGGATATAACCATCACCCACTGGGGTTGGCTCGTCGGAGATGCTGCCGGACTTCCTCATCTGCCTTCCGGTGATCTCAGGGGTTGAGAAAGTGACAAGCAAACCCTTAGACGCAAGTTTCTTGCCAAGCCTAAGCAAAGGGTTCACATGCCCTTGCCCAGGAAATGAAATCAGTAGGACATGAACAAGAGATTCAGACCCCATTAATTTGTGGATCAGTAGCTAGCAAGAGAAGTTGAAAAGAGAGAAGGATTAAGAGATTGGTGAGTAACATAGGGTAGAAGTTGCAAATATATATGCCATAGATTTGTGGAAAATGCCAAGTTTGAGACTAAAGTTATGACTGTTAGTTAACTAACTTATGTTTGTAATTTTTGCATAGCTGAAAGTTGGTTTGGAGGAGCCAAATTCAAGTACACGCAATGGAATAACGATTCATATATATCCGAATCAGCTTAGATAAACGTCCTATTGAATAATCTAATATTGTCTTTTTTCAACGTAGTATGTAAGATTTAAGTAAAGGATAATATAATCCAAGAATTACTTAATCAATTAATAATTATTTTTATGGTCCTTATTCCTTTTGTTTTCACAAGGAATTTGACGTGTTAACTACACCATGTAACACTTCATATGTAGTCATCAATGGTGTCATGATTTGAAGAATAGCATGGCTCATGATGAAGGCTACGGCATAAATGCATAAGCTTTAACTAATTTTAGCCGTACTAATTAATAAGAAATTTGTTACTTATTAAACTCGGTCCATGTTTTTAGTCACACATGAAATTGATAAATTGTTGTTATATTAAAGAAAATGGAGCAGTTTTACAATTTTGACTCAACTTCATATATGCAAAATAAAATTTTATTTGATTATATGATGATGGGTTAAAATCGGGTTTTTTTTAAATTATTTTGGTGTAATTTTAAAATAAATTTAGAGATTTGTGGCTACAGTAAAAAATTAAAAAATGTTAAAATTTGAATAAAAATGGCAATATTATGTACTGTTTTTTATAGAATAAAAGCACGCCGTTTGGCTGTATTTCAGACTTTCATGTGGGACCCGCAAAAGATAAAAACGGGCAGAAATTATTGCCCATTTTTATACTTTAACAGCATGTGGGCCCGCCATTGATAGAAAACCGCAGCATAAACTGCCATTTTCATACACTCTAAATTTACCCTTTCATTTCTTTTCCTTTTTTTCAAAGATAAGATCAAATTATAAGATAGAAATATCAAGCTCATTTACATAGAAATTTCATAGTTTTAATGTATACAACAAAAGCTATATTAGCATAAGAATGGTGGGTGTGATTTGACAATTGGGTAACCAAGGAGCTAGATGACTAGAGTAATAACTGGCTGGTGGAAACTGCCAATTTATCAGAATAATTAAAGCTATGTGTCTATCGCAAATTCCTGTGTTTATGTCTTTCCCTTTACAGAAGAGAAAGCTGAACAAACTTTCTCTTCATATCATCATTCTGGCTCCAAAAGAAGGTTAAAGTTGTTTGTAAATTGATAAACATTTTGTTCAAAAATTTAAAACTAAAAAATTAATTAATCTTTCCAATTTTTTCTTCATTGTTGCTGCAATGAGAGCAACAATTAATGAAAAATTGAAGTGTCGACATTAAAGTAAATATAGAAATATTTGATAGGAATATTTCCTAATTCTTTGTGCCTAATAGTTACTTAATATAGGAACATTCTAATCATTATTTTAATTAATATGCAAACATTACCATATAATTCATTTATTGCAACACAATTTTTCTTTTTATTTATAAAATATTATATTTGTAATATTTTTAAATTTTTTAACATGAAAAAATATGTTATATCGAGATGTTTAAACTGCTGTAATAACTTAAGATAACGAATTCATATATAATATCCGTAAAACCTTTGCTGTAAAATAATTACAACATCTTACTATATTTTGCAATAATTTTTTTATGGCTGACATTAGTTATATTTGTGGTAGAAAAATTACTAAAATGGATATTACTGCATATAAAAAACCTATGATATCTACTTTCTTTTTTTTTTTTAGATTGATGACATAGGAAAAACAAAACTTACATATTGATCAAACCTTTAACTTTTCGTGGATAAAGCTAAATATAAAAATGCCACATAAAATAAAATAATTAAGAAAAATAATAATGAAATGGTAGTTATATCAGTAGGTAACACTTTATTATTAGTTTGATCGATTAAAAAATCATGAATCTTATTTAGCTAAAATTTTTTCTGTTAACACCATCGGTTTGAACTCAATGCTTGTGGAATGGTTTATATAATCATGAGTTGCTTTTTTTTGACAAATTTGGTAAGTTGTAGGCAAAGATATAAGTAAAAAAGAAGATATCTAATATTGATAGTGGAATTGAACAAAGCAATTTTTAACAATAATGAACCAATTTGAAGATCAAGGAGACTTTACTACTGATCTGAAAAATGCAATCATATGATTATAAACATCTTCTTTAGCTTTAGTGCTCCAAACGAAGTCTAGATGCCCATAATTCTCTAAATAAAGCTGTTGAGGTTTTGATGGCAAGTTCTTCACAGTGTGTTGAACATCAGCAGCATCTGCTAATGCATCATTTCCTCCATACCCCATCCATATTGGCAATGATTTTGGTATTGCACTCAAATTATATTCCGGGGCGACCGTTTGACCATATATTTTTTTATTTTGAGTCCCGTAATCAAATTTTGGAAATCTATCCTCTCGGATCACTGAAATGCTTTTAAAATTTTTGAATTATATTTTTCTTTCGAGTTCAAACCCCCTAGTCAGAACTATTCTAATTTGAAAAAAAAAATGAAATTTCCAAACTTAATTAGATGAAATTCCATACTCTGGAAATAATGAGCCATGTTTTTTGCTGATGTTGGTTGTGAAAATTCTGAAAAATAACTCATGGCTGAGCTGTTGACACAGCAATTCTTTCCTGCATTAATGCAGTAAATTGTCAATTTCAGAAAGAAAATCAGCAAGATTACAATTTTAACTAATTTCAATTTGAATTTCTTGTGGATTAAAACTTATATTAAAATTGAATAATGTGTGAAGAGAAAAAGAGAAAGAGGGACCTATTAAGGAATCTAGCAAGTCCAGGCAGTGTGGCTCAGAGGTACATAAGGACATGACAAGCTTAATTAAGAAATTCCTGTAAAAAAAAAAGGATGAATATATATGCAATGGTCCACTTTTTTTGCAGATATTAAGAAAATTGAGTAGTGTGGTTAAATTAACGTATTTTTTTTCTAATATTATCCCTTATTGATTAAGGACATATTAGTACTAAATTTAGTAAAGTATGAAATAATAATTTATGTTTGTGAATTAGTATGCAAATTAATTAGGAATGTATTAGATATTTAACAAGCTAAAGTGAGTAGAAGAACAAACTGTTTCAAGGATAGACTATTTATGCGCAAGCTTGAAACCACCTGTAAGAAAATAAAATGCATACTCAGTCTCTAATTAGCAAGTAATTGAAATGAAGAAATTTCTTTTGGACATCAGGTTGATATTTTTGTTTATAAATCGAGTTAATGAAAATAATATCAGACTATTCCTTAATTTTGCGCTAGAATAATAATTTTTTTATTCGATACATCAAATTTAGACATAATGTATGCTAAATTTTTGTTTCGAATGAAATTATGACACAATAAAAAGTAAAAGGATTAAACATAAAATTTAATATTTTACATGATAATATATATATATTATTAACTTGGTTTATAAATAGTTAAATATATATATGAATTTTAGAAATTTGCAATAGAATGTACCTTTTCTAGATGCAAGCTAACCATTTTAGTTAAAATTAGGGAAGTCATTTTATTCAAGTATGTTATTGGACATAGAAGAGCAGCAGCTTCAACCATTTCAGCAACATTTGGCTGAGTTACAGCTGCTAGAGAAGTGAGTGTACCCTGTAAATATATTCAATAAATTTAATATAATCTGCAAATTAATTAATTAATTTATGCACTTCATTTCTCTTTATTTCGTGTCAATTTTTGTGCAGAGGTACCTGTGAATGTCCGACAATAAAAACTTTGGACTTTGTTGCTGAATATACTGTTTGTATAATTCCTACAACGTCAAACATAGCAATATCTTGCCAACTCCAGTTCCAAAATCCCTGGAAAAATAAAACAAAAATTATAGTTTAAATTCATAAAAATAAGATTATGAAAATTGATTTACCTTGTCTTTATCAGAGAAAGAAATGTGGCCATAACTCCAATTAGTTGCTCTTGTATTTGCAACCCATACATCAAATCCTTCATCTGCTAGGATGAGCCCTAAAGCTTCCTCTTTAGAGTTCAAAAACCAAACATCTCCTCCCTGTTTTTCATTTCAATAAATTATTTTATTTTAATATTACACTATCAAAAATATATATACACTTTATATTAAAATAAAATTATTAATTAGTACCAATAATTCAATATTAAAGAACAGTAAGCATAATTAATGGAACAGAAGTTTTACCGCAAAGAGGCCATGTATAAGTAAAACGGGAGGTTTCACTCTTTGATCTCCGCCAGGACACGACACACGTTGAAGAGCTAATAAATAACCATCTTTTGTTTGAACCTAAAATATTATATATATAATAAAACTATTTAGAATTATATATAATTAATATATTTATTGAAATGCTTAGAAGAAAAATTTATAAAATAAATAATTAGATAGAATGAAAAAAGTGTACCGTATGTTCCGTGCAAGGGTAACCGGTGGGTTGAATGAGCCTACCGCATAAGGTGTCTTCCGGCGATTGGCTCCGGAGATCGGTTTGGCCGGCGGAGAATTTTGTGGATGTTAGAGAGACTAGGAGGAAGAAGAAAATTGTAGAAATATTAAGCATGGTCATCTCTTGATAGACCTTAACTAGTGCAATAATAATGATTCGTGGGATTAGTATATTTGAAATTTTTTTATTTCCTTCTTAATTATGATTTTTTCAAATTTTATCCTTATCATATATATATAGTGATATTTTCCAAATTAATAAAAAATAATGGCAGCTTAAATTAGTTGGAATTTTCGTAGGTTTAGTAACTACTAATTACTAGTACTAACAACACTGCTCAAACACCATCGATTATATTATATTATACGAAAAAGAAGTTCCAATTTCGTAATGATTTTCTGTTACTGATGAATGTCTTTAGATATTTGTGTTATTTTTTTCTACTATTTTCTTGATTTTGAAACTTTAATATACTATTTTTGCCAGAGCTGTTAAAAGAATGGTTTTTCTTGTCTAAACCGTTGAATGATAAACTTAATAGGTGTGCAAAACAATAACAGACAATTCTTCCATGCACCGTATACATAAGAAAATCTACAGACCAGTGATTACGGCAGCTTATGATTTGACCTTTTTAGTGAATTTTTTGACGAAGGAGATCCATTCAAAAAAAATTCTTAAAATACTGTCTACACATGGCGATTTTTCATTAAATTTATAGGGTAATATGAAAATTTCTCCCAAATTATTATCGTTTATCAGATTTTTCTTCTGAACTAATTACATATCACATTACTTTTCCTTGTAAAACACGTATCAATTCACAAAAAGCGCGTATTTTTTTACAATAATAAAAGGATAATTTGACATTTTTAATAAATTTTAGAAGGTTAATTTAAATTTTTCAATAGTATAGGGTGCATATTTTACATTTGAAAAAAGTTTGAGTGATTAACCTGATATTTTTAACAAATTTAGAAAAATAATCTAACATATAATCAGTTAATATGATAAATGATAATTTAGAGAGAAATTTATATATTATCTTTATATTTATTCATAAATTCGGCCATAATAAATAATTATTGGCCTCTATATATGAAATTTAGTCCAAGCTAAGGATTTGTTTCTGCATAAACTACAACAGATTATGCTGTTTTTTTTAGCTAAAAGCATATAAAATTTTTATTTACGGCTAAATTGTTTGACTTTTGTATTCTTCGGTAAGCTAATATAACGATCAGGAGTACACGTCTGGAGATATAATTCATTTCCTTTATTCTTTATATGTAATCACAATCACAAGAGGCAGAAAGCACATTTACAATATATCCACACAAATAATAAGTGGAATATATCACAGCACTAAGTTTTACATATTACAAACATTCAATTCATCAACTGCTAGACTTCCCCAGAGACCTGAAAAATTCAATCAAGTTGTCGAAGACGTCCTCCTTCGCCCGCGAGCTCAATATGAAATCGACGTGTCCATAGTTCTCGAGGTAAAGTAATTCAGGTTTTGACTGCAACTCCTTGAGAGTGTGCTGCATATCTAAGATATCTGCTAATCCATCATTACCCCCATAGCCCATCCATAATGGCAGTGATTTCGGTATTAGACTGATATCAAATGATGGGGGTTTAGCCTGACCATACAGTTTCAGGTTTTTATACACACCATAATCATAATGGGAAAATGTACCCTGGCGAATCACTGTCGAAAAAGACATGACAGATTAGAATAGAATCCAGTTTTAAAAAAATTAAGAGTCAAAAGCAATAACAAAATAAAGAGCTTAATGGGATAGAACATTTTAATTTGCATCGACAACCATACTCTGAAAAAGATGACGGATGTTTTTCGTAGACGATGGGTGAGGTTCATATTCAAAAAATAGATCTATGATCGTGCTGTTAAGGCAGCAATTCTTCCCTGCAATTTTATAAATTCACTCTTTTAGAAAAGGAAAACATATATATCAAAGTGTTTAAATATAGCAAAACAGTATCTTGATTTTAACTACTCTATCTCTAACTTCTAAGCACTTAAAGAGATATTTTTTATTTGCCTCTGCATTTTTTCACTTCCCCTTAAAAATCTGAACACATCTACAATTTACATGCTCTCTAACGGTGACTAAACAAGGACTCACCAGTCACTAAATGAAGACCCATAATTCCACAAAATGAAACATATGATTGAGCACTACTTATGTTAATATACTACTAGACAAGGACTCACTGGTTTCATATACTACTTATGTTAATATTAAACCAGCCTGATTTAATTCCAGTGTCTGGTAACAGTTGAAATGATTCTTAATGGGAAAAATTACAAGAGTGAAGGGAAATTAATCGGACAGGATGACACGAAGATGTATTACAAGTTACAACAGCCTACAGCAATGCAAGACTCAGACCAACCGACAGGAACAGTGGCGGAAATGCCAAGTAAGAACAGCTTACCCAATGAAATGAAAAATCCAAAGTCATATGATTATATCTTCATTCATTTTTACGTAAGCCAAAATCATATGACAAGCCAGATTTGATGGGAGTCCTGAGTAACCAACTAGCATTTATTCAGACGGACTTAATAAGCTTCAGAGCCCAGTTAGTCTTGAATCTGAGTATGCAGATTATCATGACTATCAACTATTCCAGTTTCAAGGCTCAGAGACTTCAAACACCATTCCCAACAATATTGGTCAAATAAGGAATAATCTGTTGAACATGTTTTAAAACAGAACTCCATAACATTATTTTTTCAATGGTAACTATGATTTGGCTGACCAATTTAAAAATCATTCTCGGTTCTTATCTCACATATCCCAATTTGTGAACCCTTTTTGGTCAATGGATATCAAACCCCAAAAAACTACAGCAGATTTGCTTCTGAAATCATGTTCCGCAATCTGATAACACTTAAGAGCCACTATCTTTTGCAGTTACCAAGTTGGAATACTGTTATCAATAACCCCTTAAGTTAGACAACAGAACATTTTCTGATTAAATATAGATCCAAATTATGGTGCTTTGCACACTGACAGTGCTTACAAACAAAACATAGAAAATAAATATTGGATAAAAACGTATTTGGAGATTGTGGAGAGAGGGAAAGGACCTGATATGGCATTTAGCATGTCACAACATTCTATCTGACCATTGCATATCAAATCCACAAGGTCTACTAAGAGTTGACTGCAGATGGATACAGCAAATCATAAAATGGGTATATCACTGAAACTCAAGCTGTTTGAGCAAAAACAAACCATGAAGAGGAAGGGGGAAGTGTGACAAAACCTTCTGAAGTTCAGTTGATGTATTTCCATGGCTTCAATCAACTGTCAGAAAAGAATGGTTCAGTCACTGTGTCACCTAGAACAGCCAAGAATAAAATAGCAAATAACATTTACCTGATCAAGATGCATCCTAACCATTCTAAGTACAAGAGGAGGCGTTACATGTTCTAGGTATGATATTGGGCATAGAAGAGCAGCAGCTTCAACCATTTCCACTATATTTGGCTGAGTGAAAGCTGCCAGAGACATTATTGTCCCCTGTAAACAAAGTCAACAATGAAGAGCATAATAAGACAAAGAGCACAAGCAACATAAGATGGAACTGAAATGAGTTATACCTGTGAATGTCCAACTATAAAAACTTTGGAATTTGTTGTTGAATATACATGATATATCATTTTGGCAAGGTCATAGAAAGCCAATTCCTGCCAGCTCCAATCCCAAAATTCCTGAAAGAAATTAGATTTATGAATGATTACTACAGTAGGCAAATACTATTCGCAGAAACACAGTAAAAAAGATTTTTACAGTCTGTTTGCATTCATATCAGGCTCACTGCTAAAAGCACAACCGAATACAGAATAACTTAAACGACAGAAGAAGAGAGAAAGGCCTTGACAGAAGCAGATAGCATATATAGATTTTACCTACCTTGTCCTCCTTTGAGAAAGATACATGGCCATAACTCCAAAATGTCCCACGTACATTTCCAACCCATACATCAAAACCCTGATCTGCAAGGATGTAGCCTAAAGACTTCTCTGGAGTCTGAAGGAACCATGCATCACCAGCCTGTTTGCATGTTTAAGTCAGGGAAAAATACTAAGATCATTCCCAATAGTTGAATGCCATCTTACAAGTATCATCAACAAAACAAAGCCCTGCAATAGATTCTTGAGGATAATTTACTTAAAAATGGAAAATGATAAAATATGTAAGTAAAAGAACTGAACCAAACATTCAGTTTTTTCTACCTTTAGTTCAGAAATTTTTCTTAATCAACACTGCATTAACTTGTATGGAAAATGATAAAATATATAAGTAAAAGAACTGATTCAAACATTCAATTTTTTCTCCCATTAGTTCAGAAATTTTTCTTTATTAATACTGCATTAACTTGTTCACATATAATCCATCGCTTTAGTTAATAAAAAGCCGCAAACAGTAATTTAACCAAAAAGCATTTTCGTGAAATTTCCCAAAGAGAAAAGAAGGCAATTGCATTATATTAGACATATTGTTGCCTTCACAGGGTTAACATTAACAATTATTATGTTTAATAGGTAGGAAGGAAGCACTGTGTAATCAACCTTAGCATCGAACCCTTGTCCTAAAAGAAATTACTATTGTTACATCAGAGGTCATTTCTTCATCCCAGTATCAACCGCCGCCAAGTAAAAAGATATATTTGTTAAAAACGTAATCCAAGTTCAACCCACATGCTCATATAGTCATATAGCAAATAATTTAGCTTACTAACTGATACACAAATCAAAATTCTGTCCATAATTAAACATAATAAGTATCAAAATAAAAGAATAATGAGACTGGTGCTAAATTTCACCATAAAGAGGCCATGCTGAAGCAAAATAGGAGGGCCGCGTTGCAGCCTTAATTCCACATTACGTGACGACACACGGTGAAGCGCTAGTAAATAACCATCATCTGTCAGTATCTGCGAAAAAGAAAATTTCACTATTAGCCTAATCCTCAAAGCAAAACTTTTAAGACACTAAATTGCATTAAATCTGTTCAATTGCATTAAATCTGTTCAATTGCATTTACAACAAAAAGAAATTAGAAATTTACAAAATTCATTTGAAAGCAAGCCAAAAATCTGTTCAATTGCATTAAAAAAAAATTGATATTCATAAAAATGGAGATTGTAGAGACATTACGCTTGTTCCAGTTTGCTCAGTCGCCAGAGAACTCTCAACAAAACTAAAATTGAGTCATAACTACTACGCTTAAGAAATTAACCGTAGAAATTAACGAATTATAGATGGAAAACATACTGTGTACTCGGTGCAAGGGTAACCGGCGGGAGCAATGAGCTGAGTGCACAAGGTCTGGCCCGGTGATCGGCTGTGGAGATTGGCTTCGCCGGAGGGAAACTGACTGGAGGTAGTGGAGATAAAGAGAGAGATTATTGTTGCAAATATTATCGGCGATGTCATCTCCTTTTACAGGGATTTTGGATTAGATTGATTTGGCGCGAAGCTGCTGCCCAAGGCAAAAGCCCAGAGCAGAGGAACTTGCAAGAGTGCAAATAACACCGCTTACACGATATGGATTGGGGCTTCACTTATATTTCCGGTATTGGCTTATGGAAGATTTTCCCCGTGTCTTATACCACTCGCAATAGGCAGCACGTTTATCACACTTTCAGATTTTAAATGGGGTTGACAATCTTTTCCTATATTCATTTTTTCTTTTTTCTTTTTTGCATTATCCTATATTCATGTTTATTATATTATTATTATTTTAATGTAAAGAAAAGGATTAATTCCAATTGTTTCCCTCACCTTTCCCCCTATTTTAAATTTTACATCCAACTTAAAAATTTTCAAATTTGATTATTCACTATATATATATATATATATATATATATATATATATATATAATAAAATACCATTGCATGTATGTACTACTCTTGCCCCAAACAATCCTACAAAATACCATGCCAGCATTTAATTAGCTAGATTTAAAAACTGAACAGATTGAAATTGAATTAAAAAAATGTAATCTTAAAATTTTAATGGATTATATGATTTTTTTCTTAAAAAAAATTAAACTAAATATATGGAATTTAAAAATAAAAAAATAAACTTTTTTCTTATTTCGATTTTGCACATCTTACTACAAATTAATAGAATCACTTTTAAAAATTTTATCAAACATCTTCTATTCATGTTAGTTGACATTGTATTATACTCACAAAATGGCCTATATTGAGGGATGGATGTAAAATATAGCGAAGAGAAGAACCAAAATTGAAATATAATGTAAGATCAAGAAAAATTTAAGGAAAAACAAACCTTAAGAAATTAGAAACTTTTTTCTAGAGTTAAAATACAATATTAATCTATAATGCAGATGTGATAAACTTATATGTTTTCAATCAGCTTGTTATATATGTTTTCGTTTGTTTACTATAACTTCGTTATTTTTAGTGACAAATTTGAGTCAATTATATTATAGCAATGGCAATTTTAAATCAAAAACATACTTCATACTTACTATTTTCAATATTTTATGGGCAACTTTGACACAAAATATACTCAAATATTAAATTAGTACTATTTTCAATACTTTAATGGCAAATTTGATCATTTTTTTAGAGATTTAAACAACACATTTTTCATTTGATAAAAACAAAATTATAGGAAATAATTTACTATGGTCTTGTTTGGCTTAACTAATAAGTATAGTTAGTAACTGATACTTGTTAATATTGGTTGCTGATAGCTAATTACTAATTGATATATAGTGTTTGGAAAATTGCGTACAATTATTGCTCAATTGTTGCTCATATTGTGTAAGTACGTATAATTTTTTTTAATTTATATATCATACACTTTTCTTTTTACTATAATATATAAAAAAGGAAAAAAAATATGTTTCCTTTTTAATTTTTATCTAGCTCCATATTTTGAAAGTTACAAAACATTTAAAAGTAGGCTTAATACATAGTTAGCTGCCTGAACTTGTATGGTTTTATCATTTCGCCCGCTATAGTTATAAGTTTCCCAATATGACACTTGGTGTTGTCAAAATTAAACAAACTTAACCCCTTTTACTGATTGGACCTCCTAAGTGGCAAACTTGATGCTGATGTGGTAGGTGTGAATGGATTGCACGCGTTTAAGGGGCGTGAGGTCGCCATTTTCTCCTCTTTTTCAATTGTAAAATCCCTAAATGGTTCCACCACCACCTCTAATTGTCCGCACAATCAGAAAACCACAAATCGAACAAGAAATCGATAACAACAGATTTATCAAAATAAAAATAGGAATAATAAACTAGCAATATAAAAAAAAATATATAGTTAGATCTAAGAATACCGTACTTCCTCTCAAACACAAGATCTCATTATGGATTTTAATTATAGCCATGAGCATCACATTGATTTTCACGGCAAACTATATAATTCCACTCAGCTTGGCTGAAGGGTCAAAGCAAGACAGATTTGATAATCAAATACTTCTGCACTATATATGTGGTGTTTTGGATTCTGATGCTAGTGCTTTTTGTCATCATTTTCGTTCTTCGAATTCTCTTCTGGATACTCAAGAAATTGATGACTGCCATCTAACATGCCATAAAATTTATATTTCGGCCGAGGAAGCAACTGCCGAAATCAAAATTCACAGAGCCACCAGCAACAACTGATGTTTGAAGCTCGCAACAAATGAGCGTACTGTCTCTATGAGAATCTTCAGATGAAGTAGCAGTCTACTTTTTCCTTTATATTAGCCATTAGTGGAATGAAATAATAGGTAAACGTTGTTATGAATGGTTATTCAATAGATTGGTACGTAGTGTTCGACGCTGTAGTCTACATTTTCTGTTCAGTTCTGTATTTCATGCTGTGATGCCATTATAAAGTTACCACTTAATTGGCTGTTTTGTTCCCAAATGAAATGACATTTAAGGGATAAATTAGTTTTTTTATTAATAAAATAAATATTTTTTTTCAAAACAGTTCTATAACTAGCTGATAGAAACATGAACTATTTGTGCAAAATACGGCCACCAACCCAGTAGCTGTTCAACAAAAGTTATCAAGCACCATTGGATTAGCTGATAAAGCAGAAAAAGCTACCACATTTCTTAAAAAGCTAAAGAAAATGACAGATTTTTCCTTTCATTTTAGCCTTATCGTCAAGCTTTTGAAAAAGGAAAAAAAAAAAAAAACTGATTAGTAATGTTGGTGTAACTAACAACCATAACAACCAGTCTTTGGAACCTAATTGATCCTTACAATGGATTAATTTGCTCGAAAATTATTAAGCTATTTCTGGTGAGTCATAACCAAATAAAATTCACGATGTGTTGTCAATTGGAGAAGGAAAAAACAATTCTTCTAATAGGAATTTGAACTTAAAATTTCTTAATATTTAAAAACCCATACAAAAATTGATAATTTGAACTCAATTGATCCAAAATGAGATTTTAAATTGTGACAAAAATTAAATTAAGGTAAAAATCAACCTCGACGAATCAAGTTATATGTCGATGGATTTGACCCATTTAATTTCTAACTCTTTATTAATTTCGATTTTATATAAAATTATTTTATTTAATTTTAAATCTATTTTATTTTATAAGTTATTATCGAGATTTGCGCTTAAAATATTAGTTTTTATTCAGAAGTTAATTGATTAACTAAGTAAACATCTTCACATCAGAAAATCATAACTCAATTTAAAGTAGGATAAAGGTGTAAAATTTTACTTCGACTTGGCCAAAAGTATAATGTAATTTTTAATATAATATTATTTTTTAGCTTTTAAAATTAGAATAATATTATCTCTTTATTAACGATTTGTTAAAATTGACGGATCTCTCTTGGATGATCTTAATATATGTTTGCTAAAGGAGCAAGGATTGTCTACTACTTCATTGGCTGGCTTAATGTACTTCCAATGGAAGAGGGGGGCAGGTTTATAAGATAAAATGGGCTGAATTACTTACAATATCTTAAATTGACCATTTTAATGTAGCCATTTACAAGTTTTTCAAGGCAATTGAACCCCAACAGTTAGAATCTATCCCACATGGAACTTCGACTGTTAGAGTAAGGTTGAGTATATCAAAACAGCAAGAATAATTGCGGGAAAAAAAAAAAAAAAGAAGAAGAAGAAACGGGGAAGTTTGGATAAAATGATAATTTCAATTAAAAAGAAGAAAAGGGAACATCTGCTTCTATTATCAATTATGTTTGTTTTTTTTTTCATTTTCTTTAAAAAATCACAATTTAAAACTATAATTAAGTGAGTACGCATGTATTGCAAGTGCATCTAAACTGTGGTATATTAATTATTCTTTTAATTGAATAATTGGGATATTTGGACGCTACATGTGAATGAGTACCTTATCTCATTTTGATTTTTTTTTTTTAACAAGAGAAAAAAGAGAAAATCAAAATTAGGTATTCCTTTTGGATTCTCTCAAAAAAGCATCTAAATTATGAATTAAATATTCCTTCAAAAATTATCTAAATCATTCTGCTTTTTCTTAATTAGAACAACCCAATTTTGCTACTACTTCTTCTTCTTCTTCTTCTTCTTCTTCTTCTTCTTCTTCTTCTTCTTCTTCTTTTTTCAATTACTCTTACTCTTTTATCCTAAGTAATTAAATTTTTTAACGCTATTGAGGATGGGAAGTAAAAAGAAGAAAAAAGATTAAAAGAAATATTAATTTAAATTCTCTATAAAAAGTATTCCATTTAAATTATGAATTAAGTATTCCTTTTAAAATTATCTAAAACATTCTGTTTTTTTTTTCAATTATTCTTACTCTTTTAACCTAAACAATTTTACCCTAAGTAATTAAATTTTATTACAAGATAGCTATTTAGGATGGAAACTAAAATTGCACCTTGTAAACTTATCTAATTATATAAGATGGCTAAAGATAAATTTGTTTTGCTTCTTTGTAATATTATTAAGTATATAATTTTTTTTTCATTTCACAAAATATCTATGTAATTGTTTTATAATAATTGAAAAATAAAAACTTGAATTTATTTCAAAACAAAATAATTTCAAAATAAAATTATTTGGTATTAATTAATAGTAAAAATAAATTATTTCTAAAGGGCATCTCGAGTTCAAACTTCTATTTTTTTTTTTAATAATCTTGTGATTTATTAAAATACGTTAATTAAAATCTTGTGATTTAAGAAAGCTTTTTTGCCTTTTGTGATTAAATCAAAAGGGGGATCCATCTAACATTTATTATTAATTTTGACTAGTGTCACGACCCAAAATTGGCCATGATTGGCTTAAAGATTATGGTACCTAAGTCTATGCAAGCCTTAAAAAATAAAAAAAGAAAACTGAAATAATGAAAGATCCAACCACAAATATACTTTCTTGTAACTTTGTAACTTGTAAGAATTAAAGCTAAAATCTAAAAACAATTATTAAAAGTGCTCAATGTCACGAAATTTGCTACAAGCCTAGCCAAAGAAGATTTGGTAGACCTAGATATATATGAATTATTAGTTAGGGTTCTAAAATATTGTTTATAGTGTTACATACCATTTTTTACATGTAAATATTCAAATATTTATATAGAAAATTTTAGATGATGAATATAGACGTAAAATCAAATCAATTGAGGAGACGGAGGACTATAAATAGATGAAGGCTCATTTATTGTACTAACTCAACTTTGGGTAATAGAAATTATTCTCCCAAACTTTTGTGTGCGCTTACTGGTATACTTTGAAGGGTTTTTTTTTTTGTGTAATTTGAAAAAAAAATTAGATATTTAGGATTATAGTAAAAAAAATTTAGGAAAATAGGGTGTTAGAAAACGATAACCATTGATGCCGTTTTTCAACAGTTGGGTTTCACGACGTCAAATGAAAATTTTGGTCAAAAAAAGACATGTTACTGTACCGTTTTTTACTTTTTCAAAATGACATTGTTTGGTCTCGTACACGGAGATATATATTAAATTTTTTTTATGGGACCCATATATTGGAAAACGGTAACTGTTGTTGCTGTTTTTCATAAAATTGGAGTATTTTTTTAAAAAATAATTTATAGTGCTGTGGGGCCTGCATTAAGGAAAAGAAAGGAAATTCAACATTTCTTACATACAACTTTTTTCACTTCATGACTTTTCAGTCGCCCAATGAAACTGCTAACCAATCAAAATTACCACTATATCATACTTCATCCGATTATAAATAAATATTTATTTGCCTTATTTTTATTAAAATTAACAACTCATTAATTAATTCAATTTTTGATTAATTTATCCTTTTAAAATATTTCATCCATTTTACATAATTTGAACATTTTTTTAAAAAAGTATATTTCACTCAACTTGATAATTTTTAGATCTAAGTAATATTAATTATATTTTTTCCTTTTATATGCACGAAAAAAGAGCTATCTAATATGTGAAAATATATAATTATAAAAAATTAATAAAAAGATATTTTAATAAATTATGATAAGAATTTTATAGAATAGATAATAATTAATAATTTTTTTATTTTATATAAAAAGTTAAAAATTGTTTAATTAAGTAAAAGGATCAAAGTAAAGAGTGATAATAAGCAAGTTAGTTAAAAAAATAAGTTTTGAATAAATACTTTTACCTTGAAAATTAAACATGTATTTATTAAAATAAGAGTATAATTAAAATAAAATTTTTAAATACACGCCTTTTTTTAAGCATAACTGAATTATAAATGATTTTTTTAAAAAATATTTATATTTATTATTAAATAAAAGGAGTATAAATATGTTAAAATATTTAGAAAAAAATATACTCCTTCTGTTCTATATATCTTGATATCAATGGTATAATTGAAATAAAATGTTTAAATATATTTTATTTTTGGTAAATGAAGATTTAATTGTGAATGAATTTTATTTGTGAATGAAGAAATATAATTTCTTAAAAGAAAAGGAAATAAGACTAAATTACGAGACAAATAAACACAGAGACCAAGTCTCTATTTATACGATGGATGTGTAATTGTGTAATATATTTGTAAATAATTAAACATGCTAAAATATTACTATCAAATTTTGAGTTTTATTTTTTATTAAGTTCCCTTCTATTATTTTCTTTTAGTTTTAATTAAGTCTTAGTTTAATTTATTTTATTATTCTACAAGGGAGAAAAACAAAAGAGTTGAAAAATAAATATTTCGGTGAGTAGTAAATTCCCAACCTCTGCTACTTTCCCTTTTCAGTTTTTTTTTTTTCTTAATGCGGGCCCACAACACTATAAACTAACCTTTTTTAAAAAAATTGTATGAAAAACGGCAACAATAACTGCCGTTTTCTAGCATATTGTTGCCGTTTTTCCAGCACGAGAATCCCACAAAAAAATTTAATATTTGTCTGTGTACGAAGCCAAACGGCATTATTTTAAAATAGTAAAAAACGGCACAGTGACATGTCATTTTTTGATCAAAATTTCCATGTGATACCATGAGATCCCCATGTCAGAAAACGGCACCAATAATTATCATTTTCTAACATTATATTTTATTAAATTTTTTTACTGTAGATCCAAATATTTAATTCTTTTTTCAAAATTACACATAAAAAAAAACCATTTTAAAGAGATTGTGTAAACTTTAATGGGGCTGCACGAGACTAGAGTCTAGATGAAAGTTAGCCCGTGACATCAAAGAAAAACACAAAGTCGGGCAATATTAAGGATGATGGCGGGCCGGGGTGGAGAGTGCCTCTTCACCTACTGTTTCGCGCAAGGACGGAACGAAAATCGATAGTATTTTGGGAAAAAAATTTCTTCCGTCTCCGTTCCTGCGGGAATCTCCGTCTCTGCATAAAAAATATTTTTATTTTTTAAAAAATTTTAATTATAACTAAAATATAATATTTAATAATTAATTATAATTGAAATATAATATTTAATAATTAAAAATATAAATTCAATTACAAATTAAACTAATATAAATTTTAATAATTGATAAAGCTAAAATTAAATATAATTTAAAACTAAATTATATAAATATAATTAAATTTAGTAATTAAATTTTGAGGGCGGAGAAATTTCGAGATAGGGACTACAATTCCCGTCGCCGTCCCGAATTTTAATTCGGGAAATACTTTTTTCCCATCTTCGTCCTCACGGAAAAATTTTTCGGAGATTCTCCGCCCCATTTGGGGCGGTTCCCCACCGGGAACGGGGATTACCCATCATCCCTAGTCAATACCAAAGTTTACAACTAGGAAAGAAATAAAAGAAACACAAATCAACCACCGGCTAGACCTTTGAATTAATTAAGCTTGAGCCAGCTACAAAACCAATGAAAAAATAAAAAGGGTTGTTGTATTAGCATACAACTCGCCTCATGAATGATAATTACTAGAAACATGCAAGTGTTTGAACAGTTTAACAATTCTTTTAATTCCTCAAACATGCAATGATCAAGCAAATAACATTAATTTATACTAACAATCATCAAAAAAACATACGGTACAATACAACAGAATGGTGATATCTCACGCCACCAAAGACTAGATAGATGGTAAGAGCGCTAATAGTAACAAATAACAGATAACATACATGCTACACCATAGATACCAATGCAAATGCTTCTAATATGATAGAATAATATATAATGCATGATGGCATATATCAATTATGGATGTGCTATACGGCTTGGCTTCTAATGCGAATAGCCTTGCCTACGCTTATATTCCTGATGAAACAAGAACCAATTAAGATGGATAAAAAGAGCAAGAAACTTATGTTCATTGTATATGATGCGAGTTCCAAAGGTTATAAGCTTTATGATCCAAGCAGTGGAAGAAAGAGTAATCAGCATAGATGTTGATTTTGATGAAGAAAGCTCTTTGGATTGGAATGTAAAAAATGAATGGCATAGTTTTCTTCCTTTCCTGATGACCCAAGTCAAGATGAGGTTCACGAAGCTGCATCAGCCATTTCATGAACTCATCCTTCTACACCATCAACAGTTCAAAATAAATCATCCCCTCAACGTTCAGCTGAAAGCAGTGGCGAAGCTAGGATTGAAAAATAAGGGGGGCAAAAATATAAATTATATTTAAAATAAAAAAATAATTTTATAATAAGGGGGGCAAAATAAAATTTTAAATGAGAAAAATCATTTATTTAATATATATATACATGTAAAATTAAAAAATTTAAAAAATAAGGGGGGCAATTGCCCCCCTTCTCCACCACCTAGCATCGCCACTGGCTGAAAGACCACCTTACGTGAGAAGTTTAGATGATATTTATGTTGAAAGTAAAGAAATTAATTTATATGAAAGCATTTTTTTTATGCAGATTCAGAATCAATAATTTTTGAAGAAGCTGGAAAAGTTCAAAGGTGGAGAAAAGCTATGGATGAATAAAAAGGAGAGCAATTTAAAAGAATAATACTTGGGAGTTCACATCACTTTCAAAGGAAAATAGGTGTGAAGTGGATTTACAAAGTGAAGGAGAATTCTGAAAGCAAAAGTGGAGAGATACAAAGCATGGCTTATCGCAAGAGGTTTCACTCGACGAGTTGATATTGATTTTGAAGAAGTTTTTGCTCCTGTTGCTCATCTGGAGACTATTCGATTGATCATTGTCTTGGTTGCACAAAACAAGTGGAAAATTCATCAAATGCATGTGAAGTTAGCGTCTTTTAATGGCCATCTTGAATAAGAAGAGTATGCTGAACAACCAATAGGCTCCAAGAATCAAGGAGATGGAGATAAGGCTCAAGTAAGCTCCAAGGGCGTGCTACAGTCGCATTGATGAATATTTCCAAAAATAATGGCTATATAAAGTGTCCTTATGAACATGCTTTTTATGTCAAGAATGATGCAAGTAGAGAAGCAATGTTTGCTTGCCACTATGTAGATGATTTGATTTTCACAGGTTCAAATACAAATATGTCTGATGAGTTTAAGAGAAAATGGCACCAGAATTTGAGATGATTGATTTGGGGCAGATGACTTATTATTTTGGCATTGAAGTGAAGCAAAGAAAGGAAGGTATTTTCAATTATCAGAAGGCTTATGCTGGAAAATTTTGAAAGAATTTCAAATGGAGCATTGCAACATATCTTATCAATACACCAGTGTGGAACAAAGTTAACTAAGGTTCATGACGGTGAGAGTGTGAATTCAAACTTGTTTCGAAGAATTGTAGGAAGTCTGAGATTCTTACCCTGCACAAGACCTGACATTTTGTATGGTGTTGGAATAATTAAGTGATTTACAGAGGCTGCTAGTTCAATTTATGTGAAGGCTGCTAAACGGATTCTTCGATGGATTTTGACTTATATTATGATGCTGAATGATGTTAACTTAGTTGTACAAGGTTACAACAATTATGGTGGAGACATAGGTGATCCAAAGACCACATCTTGTTTTTATTTTTTTAATTCATGGAAAATTCTTCATTCACATGGAATTCATATAAAAATTAAATATTGTTTTTGCAATTAAAATTAACCAATTCGGCTTTGAAGAGAAAATTCAGATTAATTGGTTTGAATCGGTTTTCAACATTCAATAACCATTAAAACCAATTTGACGAAATTATTAATAAACTTCATCGTTTTGATCTTTTATAATTTTATATATTTATTTATAAAATATAATATATAAAGTAAAAAGCCATATTCCTTGGTTTGGTTCAATTTTGAATCTCGTTCGGTACGGTTACAATTTAAATGATACTTCGATTTTTGGTTTAGTCAATTTAGTTCTTAATTATTATTTGGCTTGATTATAATTTAAATAAATATTTCGATTTTCGATTTAATCAGTCCGATTTTAAACTGAACCAATGCTTAGTCCCCTACTGAATATCTCTTTGAATGAATTTTCATTGGCTATAAAAAAAAAAGGAACTCAAATTTAACAACAAACACAAAGCAATTAGGAGAAGGAATTTTCACAAAGAGATTAGGAAAAGAGATTTGAGAAAAAAAAAAAAAAAGAGATTTAAAAAGATCCTGTTTGGTTTAATCAAGAAAACCAAAAACTGTTAAAAAAAACAAAAAGAAAAAAAAGCAACCGAGGATTGATCTGATCCGATTTAATTAAATCTCCATAAGTTGTTAGAGTATTATTTTGCCAACTGACCCAGCTCCGCAATTGCTTATTTCCTTAACATATATTCACGGGCAAAGGTAATAAAATGCCATTAAAGTTGTTTGAACATAGCTAAAATGCTCATAATTTTTTTTTTTTAGCAAAAATGACCCTCAACCTATAAAATAGGTACAAAAAGACCCTTTCATTCGCATTCTCTGTTAATTCAAATCTAACGGTGCGGATGTGGCCTACTATATGGATATGGAGCTGGATGACGGGTTGACACGTAATGGGTTTGGCGCCACATCATTGTAGGTCCAACCATTAAAATTTTTTTTCTTTTCCTTTCTCCTCTCTCCCTTTTCTCTCTCTACCTCTCTCCCAAATCACGATCTTCTGGGTTCATTTGAAAACAACAAAAACAAAACACATATCTTCTGGGGTCAATTGTATTTTAGCAACTTTTGGGAACCCAAATCATTGTTTATTGCATTATTAGTTGTTTTTATCTCTCACTTGATTGGAACTTCTAACAATCAATCTCTATGTTTCCTGGTCTAATCCATGGAAAATGACTGCAACATCTAAACCTTGTGAAAAGCCTGACCTATACAGCATTCTAACTACTTCAATTCAGCAGGTCACGTCTTTGTAACCTTTTACCAAAATCAGTACCGGCAACCATGAATCCTGTAATGGCCTCAACACCGGATCAGCCGTGAACAATACTTTTCGATATGAATAGTATTTTTTCGGGTCCGAAAGGACACTCGAAAATCAAAAATATTTTATTGGACCATTGGAAAGTAATGGTCATGGTAACTCGGAGTTGAAATTTAAAGTAAAATTGAGGTCAAATGGGTCTCCAAATATCAAAAATACAAAAAAAGTAGCTAGTCAATTTTCCTGTAGGAAAAGAGACTTGATTTTACATAAATAATTAAAAATAATAAACGAACTCCAAAAATTACCAGATTTTGCATGCCTACATGAATTTTTATGTAAAATATTTTGGTGATAAGAATTGAATTTTTCGATAACACCGACAGTTGTCGAATCAGATCGATAAATTTGAATCGAACCGATAACGGACTCCGATTGAGCCAAAAATTTACGCGCTAGATATTTTTGATATGATAAAAATGATGAAATTATTTTTGAAGTGATTTGAAGTGAGGAAGAAAGAGAAATTTGATTGGGCCTTAAATGGCATAAAGTGGGCCTTTCACTTAATTTGGATTAGGCCCATTAATCAAGCCCAAAATTGGGCCCATTTAGGAGATATATAAGAGGTGGATTTCTGGAGATAACTCCAGAAAAATCCACAACCTCCTTCATCTCCTTAGATGGCCGAACCTCTCTTCTCTCTCTCTCTCTCTCTCTTAATTTTTCTTCAATTTTACTTCAAATCTCTCATAAACTCCAACATAAAAGATGAAATTATATCTCTCTAGGTCACCTTAGTGGCCTCAATCAAGTGATTTGAGCAAAGAAAGATTAGAAATCAAGTGAAGAAAGAAAAAGAGGTAAAATAGAATTTAAGAAATTAATTGATTTTAATTGATTTCTTAGTGTTTTTTCATAGATTTTGAGGTGTAGATTATGATTATGAGCTTGGATTTTGCATTTGAGAACAAAAAAATAGAGAAACCTAAGCTTGAATGGCCGGCCCTATGTAGGTGAACAAGATGAGGAAGATTTTTCAAGGAGTGAAGGCAAAGGAAAGGAAGCTTAGGCTTTCTAAATTAAGAGGAAAATGTAAGTGACTACAAAATCATTTGATTTTCCTTTTATTGTGAATTAATTCCAATTATGTAATTAGGTTGAAAATTGTTAAAGTTGTTAATTGATGAAATTGGTTTAGAGAAAATGAAATTGAACATGTAAGAAAATGAATGGAAAGTTAAAATGAAAGAAAAAAAATTTTTAGGAAGAAAATTAGTAGTGGCCGAATTAATTTGTAAGGGAAATGGTAAGAAAATTTCATGTAAATAATATATGTTAGCTTAAAATAATAGTAGACTTGATAATTAATGTCTATGAATTTTTAAAGAATATTTGAAATTTATTTGAAAATTTTTAAGATTTTGTATAGTGTATGTATATAGTGAAAGTTGTGAATTGTAGTGAATTAATTGATTATTCTAGTGAAAAATGATAGTAAATAATAAATAATACATAAATAAATTTTATTGAAATTTATTATAATTATTGGAATTTTATTGAAATTCTAATGTTAATATGTGTATTGAAATTAATTGAATTATTAGTGATTAATTGTGCAAAAATATTGAAAAAAGTGAATTTATATGAAATTAAATTATAGTTAATGAACTCGAAATAAAAAGTCAACCGATGAATTTTTCGGAACAATTATTAAACTATGAATATAATAAGAATAATGAATTATTGGTAAATAATTCATAAAATGAGCAAAGTGATGGGAATTGTAAAATAATGTGTACACGAATTTTTGTGAAATTTATATAGTTTTCTAGAATATTTTTGAAATAAATTATTGATTATGTTTAACTAAAATATTGAATTATTAAGAAATAATTCAATAAATAAGTATGTGATGATAAACGAACGTAAAGTAAATTATTTCAGTATAAAAAGAAATGAAAAAGTTAATTTATACGTTTCCGGAAAATCAAGTAATAAATTATATCAATATAATTCCTAATTATTTCAAAAGTTGTAAAATAAATGTTTGACTAATTTATCCTAATAAATTAGTCAACAAAAAGTATTAAAAGAGCGAATTATTATAAAATAATTCACCGATCGAATAAAAATTGGCATACCGAATGATTGAAATTTTTGAACAGAAAAAAAGGAAAATATCGTAAAAAGTCAATAATTGAATTATTAGAAAATAATTCACAAAAATTACACAAAAAGAATAAAAAAAATTGTGAATTATAATGCTATAATTAATAATTTGTATAAAAGACTGAAAAGCCTCAAGTTTATGAGTGAATTATTCAATAATAATTCACAAAAGTGACTTGAAAAGATAAAGTGAAAGAAAGGACAAAAAGTTATTGAATAGTCAAAAGCACTAAAAGCGTGTGTTTGATCAGAAATGTATTGTATCAAAAAATAAAAGAAAGAAATTAAAGATTTTTAAATGTTTAAAAATTATTGCAAATATAATTGATTATTTTTCCCTTAGCGATAAATAGGTGATGATATTCTTGTTTAGAATATAATTGACTAGCCATAGGGACACCCTATACCGCGGTGCAAGTTATGGCGACTTGCTTTGCTATGGGTAAAATCTTTGATTTCCATAGCTTCAGTGTTTTCAGTGAAAATGAAAGTGAAATATTTTTTAAGAAAAGGTTCCTTGGGGATCACTTCTCTCTCAGTGGGACCTTTGGGTCCAATCTCGAGTATCCTTTTTGAGAATCCTGTTATATTGCACTAGGGGCGTATAGTAATGAACAAATCAGTATTGTTTAAATGTATTGAATATAAAAAGTTGTAAACGAAAAATGATTTGTTGGAAGAAAATACCAAGTCGAAATAAATCTGTAAGGTTCACAAAAAGTGTGATTAATAAGAAAAAGAAAAAAAATATTTTATAAGAATAAAATAATAAATGAGGATTAAGTTAAGCTTTTATAAAGAAAAAGAATTTAAAATATATTTTTAAATGAAAAAGATAAGTTAAATTAATTGGTATTTCATGTACCAAGTATTATTGTGAAAAGTGACAAGTTTGAAAAATAATATTAATTTTCTATATAAAGTTAAAAAGTGATGACAATGACATTAAGTGAAATCTTATGCTTAAGTAATATATTTCTGAAAGAAAAGTCAAGTAAAAAGTAAAACAATAAAAGGCATATAATTGTTCAATTGAAAAAAAGTAAAAGATATAAGTCCTAAACAAGTATTTGAACATGGGTAAATATATAAAGAAGGAAATATATAAGCTATGGGTAAAATCTTTGATCTCCATAGCTTCAGTGTTTTCAGTGAAAATGAAAGTGAAATATTTTTTGAAAAATGGTTCCTTGGGGATCACTTCTCTCTCAGTAGAACCTTTGGATCCAATCCAGAGTATCCTTTTTGAGAATCCTGTTATATTGCACTAGGGGCGTATAGTAATGAACAAATCAGTATTGTTTAAATGTATTGAATATAAAAAGTTGTAAAGGAAAAATGATTTGTTGGAAGAAAACACCAAGTCGAAATAAATCTGTAAGGTTCCCAAAAAGTGTGATTAATAAGAAAAATAAAAAGAAATATTTTATAAGAATAAAATAATAAATGAAGATTAAGTTAATCTTTTATAAAGAAAAAGAATTTAAAATATATTTTTAAATGAAAAAGATAAGTTAAATTAATTGGTATTTCATGTACCAAGTATTATTGTGAAAAGTGACAAGTTTGAAAAATAATATTAATTTTCTATATAAAGTTAAAAAGTGATGACAATGACATTAAGTGAAATCTTATGCTTAAGTAATATATTTCTGAAAGAAAAGTCAAGTAAAAAGTAAAACGATAAAAGGCATATAATTATTCAATTGAAAAAAAGTAAAAGATATAAGTTCTAAATAAGTATTTGAACATGGGTAAATATATAAAGAAGGAAATAGAGATTTGACTGCAAAGTGCCCCAAAATAGTTGTATCTCTTTGCAATAAAGCTTAAAAGCCTTTAAAAAGTAATGTGTTTATTAGTTAAAAGTTAAAGTAAAATAAAAGAATAAATAGAAAGAAGTGTAATTATAGCATATATTAGATAACTGAACAATAAATCGAGAAATAAAATAATCTATAGATTTGGTACCATTAAAGACATGAGTACCAATATATACTGTTAAATGAAATGAAAGTTATATCGCTGTGACTGAAAATATAAAACAAAAGTTAAGTAAAAGTAAAAGTTATAGTAAAGGATAAATGTAAAGGTAAAAGTAAATCTGATATTGATTCACCTAAGAAGATAGTGTAAAGTAACATTGAAAGATTGAAAATTAAAGAGCAATGATTACCAAAATATGAGTTAATAATAAAACCAATGTTGAATGAAGTAAAAGAAAATGTTAAATAAAATAAGAATAATAGTAGCATAATCTATGTAATTATGTTTTTTCTGGGAAATTCTAGGATTAGTAGTCACCACTGAGCATATCTAGTGTTTAGCACGTAGTGTTTACTGCGTGCAGGTTACAAAGTGTTGCGGGAGCATAGTGCACGGTAGAGCCAGATCGAAAAAGAAGAATTAGTGCTAGACCGAATTGTATTTTGACATGTATATACTTAGACAATTAAGGTAAAAGATTTATCTGTATTTCAATTGTTATTATGTTTCTTGATGGATGAGTATTTGGTGTAAGTTTTTGGTATGAAGTTATTTAGTGCATGTTTTAATTATTTGCAAGATTATCGATTGATTAGGAAGTTGATGTAAAGGTATTTAAAGTGTATCGAACTGATGGATGTTGGAAAAAAAAGTTTTTACCATTTTCGGCTAAGTTTCGTATCGAAAAGGACTGATCTGTGAAGGGTGTGACAGATCCCATATCTTCACCATCCCCAAATCACCATCTGACTTCCAATTTTTAAAGGCCTAACTGAACACAAGAAACTCTTTCAAACAAAGCTTGAGTTGAACAAACAAAATAATTTTGAAAAAGAAAATAATCAAACAAGCTAAAGAGAATGGATCTTTGAGGAGATTTGCAGCTAAACAAACAAATCCAATAATTATCCCTTCAAGCAAATCTAGTAATCCACCAATCAAGCAAATGTGAAAAGAGAAATAGAAGTCGCTGCTGATATTTATGGTAATTTCTAGGTTCCCCTTATAGGTAAAAGTACAATCATCTGAGTCGAATTAGGATTTTAATTCTTTCTATAATTTCTATGTGCGTGGGTGGACTCGATTGCTACAGATTTGAAAGACCAAAAGCTAACTGCGATAGGGGTAGATGGATATAATAGCAGCGGTGAAGAAGTTGAAGAAAGTAGGTAAAGTGGAGATAATCTCAGTTGGGCTTACATATTAGTTGAGGGAACCACCATTAAAATAAGATTTAGCTAGGTTCTTGAGAGAGGAAGATAATATAGGAAGAGCCATTGCCATTGTTGTTGCTCTGTCTGCATATTTATCTCTCCTTTTGACCCAGTTGTTCTCGCAAATTTAGCGAGTCCCTAAATTTAGATCGTGATTCTTAGTTAGTGTGATTGTGAGTGGGCATATTGTGTATCATAATTCGGTGAGCCCTCAGAACTAACCCAGCCTGTTATTGGAGTCCCACGAAGGCATATCACCATTGGAGATGGTGGTAGCGAAGGGAGAGATAAGGAAAAGGAAGAAAGGAAAAGAAAAAATTTTAAAAACATTAATGGTGGGACCCATTACGTGTCAGCCACGTCATCCAGCTCCATGCCCACATAATAGGCCATGTCAGCACTGTTAGATTTGAATTGACAAAATGTAAACAGAGGGGCATTTTTATACCTATTTTATAGGTTGAGGGTCATTTTTGCTTTTAAAAAAACATTAGGGGCATTTTAGCTCTATCCAGACAACTTTAGGTACATTTTAATACCTTTTCTATATATTCATAATATTTCATATACATTTTTTTATAATAATAATTGAAAAGTAATAACCTCCCTAACACCAGCCCACCCCCCGAGACACCGGTAGTCGCCATACCTGGCCTCACCCTCAGCTCGCTCAAGCCCTTCTAACGACCATCTCACATTTGGCTGCCCAATCGGCACCTCAACCGACATCGCATATCACCCATACTAACACCGCCCATACGCCTAGAAACCCAAACTCCGCAGTTCCAGATAGTGACGAGGGTGTTAGTGTAAGCCCTAGCCCCAATACATTGTAATAAAACACTTTAGTTAATAAATAAGGTATTTATTTTATCTATTATATTCCTGTGCATATCAATTGATAGAACTGTTCAAGAATGTTTTTTCAGTTTAAGTTATCATGTGTGAGGCACATAGTTGTAAGACCTTGAAACAAATGAGACTTCGTTCTAAATATCCCTAGTCAGTCATTGTTATGGGAATAACAAATGAATTAAGACTAGTATGCTCTCTCTGATAAGTTGAGTTTCGTCTTACGGATCATAAGGATAAGAGTATCAATCAGAGATCATAGATACATGTTTAGAACATGGTATCTAGATTAGATCCGTTCATGAGAACACTACATGGTACAAGTCATAAGTATTTCTCATATGCAAGTTTTGCATCGGAGTTCTTAGACCTAAAATCTCTATGAAACTCTTTATGAATTACTGTGTGCTTTGACATACACCTAACGTGCTCGTAACAGAGTGACAAGTATGGGTATGCTTGGGTGTACATTGATTCATGTTAGAGAGAATGAGAAAGTGAGGGGATTACCCCTTTCTATAAGAGAGAAAATATCATCAGCCACTTGATCAGTGAACTGAGAAGTGTATGGCCATACCGAGATGAAATAATGAGTAATCATTATTTATTTGAGAGTTCAGTGTCACTGGAATATCAAGAAAGGAATTAATATATATAAGAATGCTAGTTCCATGCCTTATATTAATTTTGATATTTATGGATAAGGGACTATGCAAAATTGCATTAGGTCACTAAATGTCATATGCATTTTCATTTAATTTGGAATGCTATAATATCTTGCTAGAGAATATATATAGCCTTTGAATTAATTCATTAATTCATTGCCAACATTAAATGGACCTATAGGATCGCACACAAAGCATTGAGATTAAAATATTTAAATAAAGTATTGGGCATTAATTTGGGCTTTTAATTAAAGTCAAATTAATGTGTATAATGGGTATTAAAATTGCTATTGGACCTTGGTCCATGAGAGAGAAAAATTCAGCCCACAAGGTTTAATTTTAATTAATTAATTATCTTGTATTAATTAAGTTAATTGAGTATTAAAGCCTAAAAGAATTTAAATTAAATTAAATTAAATCATTTAAATAAAAGGTGAAGTGGCTGAAATTTCAAGATAAAAATCAAGGAATTTCGGCACATGCACATTACTTATATTAAGTGATTTTATTTAATTAAATATCTTGTGTTTTATTTCAAATTTGAATTTTAAATTCAAAGGAGTTTAAATCAATATATATTACTTATTTTTAAGAAGTGATTGAGGTTGAATTAATTATCTTAAGGTAGTAAAATTCAGATCAAACACTTGCCAAAAGATAATGATATATATATGTAAAGAAATAAAAACCCTAGGTTACACTAGTGGTGGCGTGAATTGTTCTCTCTCTCTCTCTTGGCCGAAACACACAAGAGAAAGAATTCTTTCTTGCTTTCTTGTGTTCTTAGGCATTAATAGCACCTAAAAGAAGTATAAGATCATGTCTTGTAGCTTCAATCCATAGCCATTACACAATACTTAATTTGAGAGCTAGCAATCTTGATTTTAAGCTGTCTTTGCAAGTGTGTGTGTGAGAATAGAGAGGAGTAGCTTAAAGGCTATTTCTTGGCATTGGTGATCAAGATCTAAGACAGATAAATTCATCTTAGTTGCTGGTCATCACCAAATTTAAATTTTAAAAGGCATATAAAGTTGTAAGTTTTAAAAACCCTAAAATTGCATGTTTCAATTCTTGTCATGGAATTGTTTGGCATGTATGATCGATTTTATCATTTTTTCGTTGCATGATTACCATGAACATATCATGTCATATTCCATCAGTGGTATTAGAGCCTAAACATGCTTATTTTAGTACTTTAGATGCATGAAATAATTAATCAAAAATCATTATTTTAAATACATGCAATGCAGAAATTTTCTGTTTTGAGTTTTTTTGCATTATTTTGGTGTAAAAACAATTTTAAATGATTAGATAGGTATTATAATAAATATGACATGTTAATATACTATCCTAAGATGTTCTAGGAGCTGTTAATGGTCGGATTTAATTGATAATACCTGACGGTACATGTTAATATTAAAACAAGGTGCTATTTGGCATGTTAATTGTTAGTTTAACAACTAGTTTTAAATATTAAATGTAAAAACGATTTTGGCATGTTTGTAAGTGATTTTTAAAGATTAAATATCAGGTCTAGACATATTTTAAATTTGATTTTATTTCTGGTCCATGACAATTTAATTGATTAATTTTAAAATTACTTAAAACTATGACTAGTTTGTATTTGTTACATGTTTAATCAACATTGTTTGTTTTGATTTGATTAAAATGGTAAAAACACATTTATATCATATTGGTAAAAAATATTAAATCAATATTTATGACCTTATTTAAATTATTAAATAACTCATAATATTGATTTAAGTATTTGTACATTTTTATGGCATCACATAAGCATTAAACAACTAGTTTTGTTGTTTGTTTGTTTTTATATGCATGCCATGTATCATATATATGATCTTCATGATTTTGTGTTTTAATTCATGTTGGTACATATTATATGTATTTTTAATGTTTATGGGTTGTATGACATAAAATTAAAAATGACAAAATTGGAAATTACACTAGAGTTGATTTATAGTACAAATCTAACTAGTTTGTGTTTTGGACTTTTAAGAGAACTTATTCAATAAGAGGATTTAGTCCATTGGGCTTTGGCCCAGGCCCATCACGGGGTCATCTCTTAAAGGTTCAAGTACACAATTTTCATTAATGGGCTTGGCTAAATTAATTAAAATTGGACTTTGTTTGATCCATGAATGTTATGTATATTTATTTGCTTGTTTGGTGTGATGAATTGATATGCATGGTGCATTCATGGACCCTGAATTTTGTAATTAAATATGGCCTGCGAGCCATTATGTTTATTGTAAAAGTTTCATTTATTTCTTAGAATAGAATTTACTTGAAGACTTTGTAAATCAAGACGAAGCCCACCGGAGTGGAGAAGCCCAACTCGAAGATTTTTATGTAATAGTATAGAATCTTAGTTGTAGGTTTTTGGGCCCATGTTTGTCACGCTTTACTTTATGCAATTATTTATATATGCATGCTATGAATGGATGACAAAGCGTATGCCATGTAAGTCGTAATAAAAATGAATTCCTAAAATAGTAAGTCACAAAGTTGCCTTCCTAATTCGAAACATATCAAGGCATCGATCATCGATCACGTAGACTAGGAGTCCTAAATGCGCCCGATTATCTTTGTGAGGCATGGGTTGTGAATGTAGGTTAGACTTAACATGGAAAGGGATGTCCGGACCTAGGCAACTAATAAATGGGTTTGTGCTATAACATTTTAAGATGTTAGCCCATTTGATCCAAGAGTCATGTACGAGACATGATTGGAGTTTTTCTACCTAAGTAACTTAACTTGTTAGGTGTACAAGCTCAGTTTGACTAATAAGTTGTTGTGAAAAATGGATCTTGGCCCACATTAAAATCACTAACGCGAATTATTTAAAGGGATATTAATTCTATTTGTGGGATTATAAATAAGACCTCATTTAATCTTGCTAAATTTTATTGTAGATTGAAAATGGCTTCTTTAAACAGCAATTTCTCATTGCGATCGGTCCTTAAAAAGGACAAATTGAATTGCACCAATTTCATAGACTAGTCTCGAAACTTAAGAATAGTTCTTAAGCAAGAGAAAAAGTCATATGTTTTGGATGCACCCTTGCCTGAAGAACCAGGTAGGAACGCCTCTGCGGTTCAAAAGGAAACTTTTGAGACCAAGAAGAGCAACTCCAATGATGTGACCTGTTTGATGCTAGCCACTATGGTGCCTGACTTGCAAAAGCAATTTATGAACCAAGAGGCTTATGCGATCATGGTGCGCCTCAAGGAGATGTTCCAAGAGCAAACTCTTCACGAGAGGTTCGTGACAACAAAGGCTTTAATTTCCTGTAAGATGGCTGCATGTACTCCTGTTAGTACCCATGTACTCAAGATGAAAGGGTATCTTGATACTCTTGAGAAGCTTGAGGTACAAGTGCCAAAGGAATTGGCCACTGACTTGATCTTAGGATCATTGACTGATGATTATGATCCATTTGTAATGAATTATAACATGCATGCAATGAACAAGTAAGTCACTGAGTTTCATGGGATGCTTAAGAATGTTGAAGAGAACATTCAAAAGACCAATCCTGTACTGATGGTTCAAGGGGGCATTAAGAAGGGACCAGCTAAGGGAAAGGAAAAGGGAAAGGCAAAACCCAAGAATGACTTGGCTCGGTTCAAGTCAAATGGGAGTGCACCTCAGGCCCAATCCAAGCCCAAGGGGCAAAAGCTCAAAGAGAGTGAGAGCACTTGCTTCCATTGCAACAAGATAGGGCATTGGAGGAAGAATTGCGCTCTTTTTAAGGAAGAACAAAAGAAGAATGGAGCCAAGGCATCCAATTCTGGTATTTTTGTTGTTGAAATTAACCTTTATATTTCTATCACTTGGATATTGGATATCGGTTGTGGTTCTCACATTTGTTCAAATGTGCAGGGGCTAAGAAATAGGCGGTTACTTGGGAAGAATGAAGTGGACCTCCGTGTGGGGAATGGAGCACGAGTTGCTGCCATGGAGATAAGCGACTATCAACTCACTTTACCTTTCGGACTTTGTTTAATTTTGAAAAATTGTTATTATGTACCTGCTATGAGCAGAAACATTATTTCAGTTTCTTATTTGGATTTGGATGAATTTGATTTTGTTATTAAAAATGGCAATGCTCATATTCGTCGCCAAGGCATTTCTTATGACAATGCCATGTTGCAAAATGGCTTTTATATCCTTGATCTACAAAACAAAGAGTTCATATACAACATTAATACAAAGAGGGTTAAATCAAACGAATTGAACCCTACTTACTTCTGACATTGTCGTTTTGGGCATGCAAACGAAAAATGCATTTCAAGACTCTACAAAATTGGAGTGCTTGGGTCATTCGACTTAGAGTCTTATGATATATGCGAGCCATGTTTGCATGGAAAAATGACAAATAGTCCTTTTAACAAGAAAGGTGAAAGGACTAATGGCTTATTGGAACTAATACATACCGATGTATGTGGACCATTAAGTACACAAGCTAGAGGTGGTTTTAGCTACTTCATGACGTTTACAGATGACTTCAGTAGATATGGCTATTTCTATCTAATGAAGTACAAATCTGAAACTTTTGAGAAATTCAAAGAGTTTAAAAACTTTTGAGAAATTCAAAGAGTTTAAGAAAGAAGTAGAAAAATAACTTGGCAAAAGAATAAAAGCCATTCGATCAGATCGAGGTGGCGAATACTTAAGCTAAGAGTTTGACTGTCATCTAAAAGAGTGTGGTATTATTTCACAGCTCACTCCTCCTGGAACACCACAATGGAATGATGTGTCCGAAAGGAGAAATCGAACTCTGTTGGACATGGTTTGATCTATGATGAGTCAAGCAAATCTTCCTGTCTCTTTTTAGGGTTATGCATTAGAAACTACTGCGTTTCTACTAAATTGTACTCCAACTAAAGCAGTTGAGAAGATACCATATGAGGTATGGACTGGGAAAGAGCCTAATATGTCGTTTCTCAGGATTTGGGGCTGTGAAGCACATGTTAAGAAATTAACATCTGACAAACTAGAGTCCAAATCCACTGTATGCTTATTTGTGGGTTATCCCAAAGAAACAAAGGGATACTACTTTTACTCACAAGCCGAGAACAAAGTATTCGTTGCTCGCAACGCTATTTTCTTAGAAAAGGAGTTCCTTCTCAAGAAAGACAGTGGAAGTAAAGTAGAACTTGGAGAAATTCAAGCGCCACAAACGTCTATAGAGGATGAGTTGGAAGTCAGATCAAGTTCACAACTAGTTGTGGAACAAGAACCCATTACACAAGTACCTAGAAGATCCGGTAGGGTACATCAGGAGATTGAGAGATATGGATTTCTAATCACCAATAGTGACACTATTGACTTAGTAGATTGTGAGGATCCTACTACCTACCGAGAAGCTATTAAGAGCCCAGACTCAAAAAATTGGCTTGAAGCCATGAAATTCGAGATACAATCAATGTACGATAACCAAGTTTGGACCTTGGTTGATCCACCGAAAGGTGCTAAGGTAATTGAATGCAAGTGGCTATTTAAACTCAAAGCTGATAAGACCTACAAAGGTAGACTAGTAGCAAAAAGTTTTCAACAAACTCATGATGTAGACTATGATGAAACCTTTTCACCTGTAGTCATGCTCAAGTTCATTAGGATCTTGCTTGCCATAGCTGTATATTATGATTATGAGATATGACAAATGGATGTCAAAACTGCTTTCCTCAACGAAAATTTACTTGAGGATGTGTATATGACACAACCTGAGGGTTTTGTCAATCCCAAACATCCTAAGAAGGTTTGCAAGCTTCAGAAATCTATTTATGGATTAAAGCAAGCATCCCGAAGTTGGAATCTTCATTTTGATGAAGCAGTCAAAGAATTTGACTTCATCAAGAACGAAGATGAGCCTTGTGTGTACAAGAAGGTTAGTGGGAGCATAGTAGTATTTCTGGTCCTATAAGTGGATGACATCCTTCTCATTGGGAATGACATTCCAACATTGCAAAAGGTTAAGCAATGGTTGGGGAAATGTTTCTCAATGAAAGACTTAGGTGAAGCTGAGACAATACTTGGTATTCGGATCTATAGAGATAGTTCGAATTGGCTTTTGGGACTAAGTTAAGAAAAGTACATAGACAAAGTACTAAAGCATTTTAGTATGGAAGACTCAAAGAAAGGGTACATACCTTTGGCTTTGGGAGTTTCTTTGACTAAAGAACAGTGCCCTAAAACCAAAGAGGAAAGGGACAACATGAGTAAAATCCCATATGCATCTGCTATTGGATCTATCATGTACACTATGTTATATACTAGATTGGATGTTGCTCATGTACTGAGTATAACTAGTAGATTTCAGCAAGACCCTGGTGAAAAGCACTGGTCTGCTGTAAAGGGGATTTTGAAGTACCTACGAAGGACTAAGGACCACTTCTTGGTGTATGGTGGTCAAGAAGAGCTCATCATACAAGATTATGCCGATGCTGCTTTTCAGACCAGCACTCAGGATTTTAGATCACAATCTGGATTCGATTTTATTTTAAACGGTGGTGCTGTCAGCTGGAGAAGCTCGAAGCAAGAGATCGTTGCCGACTCAACTACAAAATCTGAGTATATTGCAGCGAGTGAAGCTACAAAAGAAGCTGTTTGGATTAAAAATTTCATTTCTAGATTAGGAGTGGTCCCAAGCATCCTAGATCCATTAAAAATTTTCTGTGACAACAACGGGGCCATCACACAGGCCAAGGAGGCCCGACCACACCAGAAATCCAAACACATACTCAAGAGGTACCACCTGATCAGAGAAATCATTGATCGTGGGGACGTCAAGGTTAGCAAGATAGCAAGTGAAGACAATGTAGCAGATCCTTTGACGAAACAGTTGCGTCCAAATCTGCACGAAGCTCATTTGAGAGCATCCGGTCTTAGGGCTATGCCCAATTGGAACTAGTGCTAGTGGGAGATTGTTAGTGTAAGCTCTAGCCCCAATACATTGTAATAAAATACTTTAGTTAATAAATGAGGCATTTGTTTTATCTATTGTATTCCTGTGAATATCAATTGATAGAACTGTCCAAGAATGTTGTTTCAGTTTAAGTTATTATGTGTGAGGCACATAGTTGTAAGACCTTGAAACAAATGAGACTTCATTCTAAATATCCCTAGTCAGTCATTGTTATGGGAATAACAAATGAATTAAGACTAGTATGCTCTCTCTGATAAGTTGAGTTCTGTCTTACGGACCATAAGGACAAGAGTGTCAAGCAGAGATCATAGATACATGTTTAGAACATGGTATCTGGATTAGATCCATTCATGAGAATACTACATGGTACAAGTCATAAGTGTTTCTCATATGTAAGTTTTGTATCGGAGTTCTTAGACCTAAAATCTCTATGAAACTCTTTATGAATTACTGTGTGCTTTGACATACACCTAACTTGCTCGTAACAGAGTGATAAGTACGAGTATGCTTGGGTATACATTGATTTATGTTAGAGAGCATGAGAGAAGTGAGGGGATTACCCCTCTCTATAAGAGAGAAAATATCATCAGTCACTTGATCAGTGAACTGAGAAGTGTATGGCCATACCGAGATAAAATAATGAGTAATCATTATTTATTTGAGAGTTCAGTGTCACTGGAATATCAAGAAAGGAATTAATATATATATAAGGATGACTAGTTACATGCCTTATATTAATTTTGACATTTATGGGTAAGGGACTATGCAAAATTGTATTAGGTCACTAAATGCCATATGCATTTTCATTTAATTTGAAATGCTATAATATCTTGCTAGAGAATATATAGATCGCAATCTGGATTCGATTTTATTTTAAACGGTGGTGCTGTTAGCTGGAGAAGCTCGAAGCAAGAGACTGTTGTCGACTCAACTACAGAATCTGAGTATATTGCAGCGAGTGAGGCTACAAAAGAAGCTGTTTGGATTAAAAATTTCATTTCTAGATTAGGAGTGGTCCCAAGCATTCTAGATCCATTAAAAATTTTCTATGACAACAACGGGGCCATCGCACAGGCCAAGGAGCCCCGACCACACCAGAAATCCAAACACATACTCAAGAGGTACCACCTGATCAGAGAAATCATTGATCGTGGGGACGTCAAGGTTAGCAAGATAGCAAGTGAAGACAATGTAGCAGATCCTTTGATGAAACAGTTGCGTCCAAATCTGCACGAAGCTCATTTGAGAGCATCCGGTCTTAGGGCTATGCCCAATTGGGACTAGTGCTAGTGGGAGATTGTTAGTGTAAGCCCTAACCCCAATACATTGTAATAAAATACTTTAGTTAATAAATGAGGCTTTTATTTTATCTATTGTATTCCTATGCATATCAATTGATAGAACTGTCCAAGAATATTGTTTCAGTTTAAGTTATCATGTGTGAGGCACATAGTTGTAAGACCTTGAAACAAATGAGACTTCATTCTAAATATCCCTAGTCAGTCATTGTTATGGGAATAACAAATGAATTAAGACTAGTATGCTCTCTCTGATAAGTTGAGTTCTGTCTTACGGATCATAAGGACAAGAGTGTCAATCAGAGATCATAGATACATGTTTAGAACATGGTATCTGGATTAGATCCGTTCATGAGAATACTACATGGTACAAGTCATAAGTATTTCTCATATGCAAGTTTTGTATCGGAGTTCTTAGACCTAAAATCTCTATGAAACTCTTTATGAATTACTGTGTGCTTTGACATACACCTAACTTGCTCGTAACAGAGTGATAAGTACGGGTATGCTTGGGTATACATTGATTCATGTTAGAGAGCATGAGAGAAGTGAGGGGATTACCCCTCTCTATAAGAGAGAAAATATCATCGGCCACTTGATCAGTGAACTGAGAAGTGTATGGCCATACCGAGATGAAATAATGAGTAATCATTATTTATTTGAGAGTTCAGTGTCACTGGAATATCAAGAAAGGAATTAATATATATATAAGGATGACTAGTTCCATGCCTTATATTAATTTTGATATTTATAGGTAAGGTACTATGCAAAATTGCATTAGGTCACTAAATGTCATATGCATTTTCATTTAATTTGGAATGCTATAATATCTTGCTAGAGAATATATATAGCCTTTGAATTAATTCATTAATTCATTGCCAACATTAAATGGACCTATAGGATCACACACAAAGCATTGGGCTTAAAATATTTAAATAAAGTATTGAACATTAATTTGGGCTTTTAATTAAAGTCAAGCTTTGAAATAATTTTTGAGCTCGTCTCAGTTGCTCAGTCGGCCACAACAAGGGGAGAACTTATTCATGTACTTATCGGTTTCAGAGAGGATCGTGGGTTTGGTTTTGGTAAGGGAAGAGGGCACTCAGTAGTTTCCTATCTACTATACCAATAAGGTTCTAAGGGGCACTGAACTTAGATATCCCATTCTTAAGCAGCTAGCTCTGGCTTTAACTACCTCAGCAGTAAAGTTATGGCCTCACTTTCAAGGACATACAGTTTTTGTTTGGACTAACACCCCCCTCAAGAAAGTAATGCAGTAGCTGGAGTCCTCAGGGAGGGTAACCGAGTGGGCAACTCATTTAGGGGAGTTTTATTTTCGATATGAGTCCTGTTCGGAAATGAAAGCGCAAGTTTTGGTTAATTTTGTAACCAAGCTACATGTCCCTCCACCAGAGCCGAATAAAGTAGCATGGAAGTTATATGTTGATGGAGCGACCTCAACAGAGGGTGTTAGAGTAGGAGCTATGCTATCCATCTCAGGTAAAATATGCATATGAGCAATGGCCAAGTTATCTTTTCCAGCATCTAACAATGTTGCAGAATATGAGGTACTCAGTTTTGGGTTACAACTCACCATTGAGGTAAAACCTGATTCCTTACTTATTTACTCTGACTGTCAATTGGTCATCAGCCAGCTATTAGGAATGTTTAAAGCCAAGGAGCAATCGATGATGAAGTATCAAGACTTGGTATCTGCTTAGCTAGCTCAATTAGAAAAATGAGGAAGTTTATGGACAATCAAACAAATACCCAGGGAAAAAAATAGCGAAGCAGACTCATTAGCCAAGCAGGCATCCTCAAATAGAGTGATACAGTCGGAAGACATAATTTGGGCGATCATCAAACAACCCTCATATGAAACTTACTTAGTCCAGATGAACGAGCAGATGGACAAATTGAGATTGCCGATCTACCATTTTCTAAACTCCAATGTTCTCCCAGATGATCAAGTAGAACCCAAAAAGATAGTCTGACATTTCAGCCTGTGCTTTATTATGAATGGAAAATTGTACAGACGATCATACTCGCATCCCTGGTCATTGTGCTTAAGCTATGAGAAAGGCAACTATGTCCTTAGAAAAATTCATGAAGGCATTTGTGGTGCTCAAAAAGGCACTCAGGCAATAGCTCATAAAGCTTTGTTGTAAGGGTACTATTGGCCAAAAATGGAAGATGATGCCAAGGGCCTAGTTAGATAGTGCAACAAATGCCAACGATTTGGAAGAATAATCCACCGACGATCAGTACAACAAACTCTGGTTTATAGCCCATAGCATTTTACGCAGTGGGGGATAGACATATTGAGGCCATTTCCATTGGCAGCCGGGCAAAGGAAATTGCTCATAGTGGCAATAGATTATTTTACGAAGTGGGTAGAGGTAGAACCCCTCACAACCATCACCCTGACGAACTTAATCAAGTTCGTCTAGAGGTCAATAATCACCAGGTTCGGCATTCCCCATACTTTCATTACTGATAACGAAAAATAGTTCGATTGTCAATCTTTCATCAACTTTTATGAAGAACTGTATATTCAACTCAGGTTTACATCAGTTTATCACCCCCAATCGAATGGTATGACGGAGGTAACCAATAGAACAATTTTGACAGGGTTGAATAAAAGGCTTGACGAGGCTAAGGGCCTTTGGGTGGATGAGTTGAATAACGTACTCTGCGCGTACCAAACTTTACCTCGATCAACAATAAGAGCGACCCTATTCTCCCTAAATTATAAGGTGGAAGTCATGATTCCCTATGAGATAGGAATGTCGAATGCAAGGATTAGCCTATACAGTGAAGAAACGAACAATAATATGTTGCTCTATCATCTGGATACCTTAGAAGGGAAGAGAAAAGACGCACAGATTTGAGCTACGACATACAAGCAGAGGATGACTTCTTATCACAGTTGCAAGGTGAGACCTCGAACTCTTCGTGTAGGTGAATTGGTCATGAGGAAGGCCATTGAAGTCTAAACAGCGGCAGGGGTAAACAAATTGAGCTCGACTTAAAGACATATTTGGAAAGATACTACCACACTTTTGGAATATCTCTAACTTGAAGTAATATCATTAGTAGCTCAACTCGACATATCGCCACGAGCTCCAACTTAGCTTAAATTGGCACATCGCCACGAGCTCCTTTACTTAGCTCAAATCGGCACATCGCCATGACCAAAACTTTGTCAGCTCAAAAGATGGCATATTACCGTGAGCATAATGTATTTCAGTTCAGTTCGGCACTTACACCATGAATGTTGTGTAAAAGCTCAGCTTGGCAGCTTAAGCCGTGAGCACATTTATTAATAATAGTTAGCTTGGCTAGGCCACTTAACGCTGCTAGCGATTTCATCACTTTTCTTATTTGTTAAATTCTTTGGTTAAATGGCCTAAAATAATTTATGAACAAGTATGAGTCTAAAGGGCTATTAAGATTACAAAGCTCGGTTAAGTGGATCAGGACCTAGCTAGATATAGCAATTTTGTTCCTTTTACGAAGTCCTAGCTAGCAACTTAGTCGAGGTTATTCATTGCATTTGTCAAAAACAAAAAAAAATGCTAGAAACAAAGCAAAAGGGGCGAACTACAACATTCTTATGCACCAAAAAAGCCTTGGTCAAAAAATTTGACCAAGTATAAAGATTCACTTCAACAAATAGTAAAGAAAAAGTTGCATCCTTCGAATATTCATTTCACGGTAAAAGTTCAATACAAAACTAGAATTTCATTACAAAGGACGTAAAGAAAATAAAAGGCCTGAACTACTCTTCGTTGGGTTCGTTCTCTTCCAGCCAAGATAAGTCCTCGTCAAGGAACTTGCTCTTCATCTCTTAAATGAGCTAACTCCCATAGGTGATGGCTTTTATCTACGGCAAGGTCATCTACCTTTTCTTCTAGTTTGGCACAGCGGCCTTCTACTGATGCCTTGTTGGCTCGACACTTCTCGAGCTCGACCACCGAAACTTGAAGTCCTCTTTTGCCTTAGTAGCGGATGTCTAGAGCTCTTCTTTAGCCTTGGAAGTGAATGCTTCAGTAGTAGCTTACTTCCCAGCGTACTCCTTGGAGGCTTTGCAATGAGATTCTTCGGCCTTCTTAACTTTGGCCTCGAAGGCAGAGGCTTGATCCTTCCAACCTTGGGCTACAGCTTGAGCTTCTTTCAGCTTTTCTTTAAGCTCATTAGATATCTTTTCTCTTTTCTCAACAGCCCTAGGAGCTTGCACATCTTTCTAATGGCGTCCTTGGACATGACCAAACTCTGTACTAAAAATTTAAGTCAATACAAAAGTAAAGAATAAAATATAAAGTCCCAAGTTTAAGAAGATACCTCTACTTAGTGCCTCATTATAATGGTGTAAAGGTGGTCTACCTTCAAGTTCACGAGGGATGACACCTCATCCGGAATACAAGTCAGTAAAGAGCAAAAACTATTGAACTCCTGGTTGGAAGAGTTGTACGTGTTCTTATTTTACAACCAAATCCCTCGAACCTCTTCGATTGTCCAGGAAACCCTCTCGCCCAGCCAGAAGGATCAGAGGCCTTCTCTTGATGAATGCAATCGGAAGAGGGCCCCGATAGCATCATTAAAGGTTGGCCCATTCGTGGAGAATTTGTGAGCTTCGGAGGTTGGGGAAGTGTCAAATATTGTAATGGATGTAGGAGTAGGAGGGGTCGAATTCCTGAGAAGAGTAAGAGGACTAGTGTCTGTTGGGGGGTAGTATGAGCACCTGGAGGAGTTTCAATAGCAGGAGCTAGTGTAACTTAAGCTACTAGCTCAAAAGCACCAGTTAGAACATCTGAGGTCGCCAAGGTGGCCTGTCTGGAAGTCTCTTTAGTTTTTTGCTTTTTCGCCTTAAACTTCTCGTTAAAGGAAGTTTTTCTCGCCTTCTTCATAGATGCAAGGCTCAAATAGAATGAGAAACAAATTAGACTCTTACATTAAGGAAAAGGAAGAATACAAATACCTCGTATCTCGTTAGGTGGTTCGGGGGAGGACTTTGGGTCCAAAAAATCATAAATGTTAGTTTTGTTTCGAGCGAGCTCCCTCCATCGTGTTAGAGTTTTTTCTTTCTCTGAAGTTAGCAACACATGTTGGTTGTTGTGGTTAACAAAAAATCCCCAAGAAGTTCAGAAGGGAAAATCGGACTCACTCTTTATAATGAAAAACCTACTTTTCTAGTTCTTTAGGGAGTCCGATTTGCCTGTGAAGGGCCCATATACTGGTCGAGCTTGGACGTAACAATGATCTTCCGTTATGTTACGAAGTCCAACAATGTGAGTAGCTTTGAAAATATGAACTGTCAGATCGATGGCGTTCTCATCAATCCAGATTTAGAGGCCAATTAGCGTGAGCCAGGCATTAGGATGCATTTGACCCACTGTAAGATCATCATACTTTAAGAATGAGGTCTCAAAGCATGTGAGGGGGAGAATGGCTCTAGCATGAATGGCAGCCTTATAAAGAACTAGTTTTTTCTTATCATTAAAGTTAGTATTGATAACTATGTGGGAGTCCGAAGCTAGAAGCTTATATTGGGAAGGTATCCCTAGGTGAGCCCGCAAGTTGGCTAGGTCGGTGACTTTAATAGTAGAACTAATATGGAAAACTCGAGCATTAGCCCTAGGTGGTCTCCTAGGTTTAGGTTGGCTCAGTTTGGAAGCTTTATTGGTTGGAGTATTAGCTGGGGCACATACCCCGAACTTTGGGACAGTTGGAGGAATTCAAAGAAAAGGAAGTTCCACAGGGGAGTCATCAATAGAAGAGCTCCAAGCGGAGATGCTCGGAGTACTATCATCCAACAAACCATCGGATATCCTAATTTCACTAGAATCTATTGCTTCACTCATTCTTTTAAGATAAATAGTAAAAAATAAAATAACTAAAGGGAAGCTCTAAGGAACTAACCTAAGATTTCAATGAAGGAATCAAAATAGGAGGAAAAAAAGCGCACAGAGGATGAAGATCGAAAATTGAGGCAGAGGAAGAACGAAAAAAAGGTGGAAATGAAGAAATTGGGGGGGGGGGTATTTATATTGGTGACAAGCCTTTGGATCACAAATAGAGGAACGATTCTGATTTTACTGAATTACGTAAAATTAATTGAGATGACAGCTAGTATGCAGGATTAGAGGAAAGTAATAATGTACATTATGGCAGTTGCAGAGATCGAGGGGACGTTTATGGCAATTACTGCCAGTGCAAGGAACAAAGTGACTCATCAGAGTTCCTAATGTACTAGTCAGGGTAGGTGTTCGGCTAATCCAACTCGACATAAATGTCTTTAACTTCGGGGGGGACCAATGATAACCGGATTAGGCCTAGATCCAGGCCCAAAGTGTGGATCCTTTTTCTGGCCAACTCCTAGTTAGGCAATGAATCTTGACAAAGCTTTCTGTTCTGGTGATACTCCCTCCTTGAACGAGACTCCTATGGCTATCAGGTTTCCAACTGAGGACAGGAGTGTGACCCCTACAAACAAAAAACATCTTTAGGTATGATTCTCTCTTAGTCAATTTTTACTAAAATAATCCTCTTTTATCCTTACTGACTTAACCGTTGGAGAGTTCCTTTATCGGACCGACCGTCGGAGCTTCATTGTTTTAGAAACTTTTGGAGCAGGAGTCAGGGGAAGCAACCCGATAGCAGCCCGATATTTTCCGAACTGTTATAAAAAAGGATGAAATTTCTATCCCAATCAATGCAAATAATAGCCAAAATTTTTAATTGTGTTATGAGAGTGATTCTCATAATATTTTACATATATAGTTAAAATTTCTTTAATTGCAAAATGTAATTACGATATTAATTAAAATTTTTAATTTTTTTTACATATTAGGATTTAAATATGGATAAAAGGGATAAGGGGCAAATTTGTTTAAATATTAAAAATGATACATATTTGTTATTTAAGTATATTTTAAAATAATTTTATCGTTAAAATATTAAAAAAAATATATTTATTCCTAAATTATTTTTTATTAAAATTGTCCTGTTATTATATATTATTTTTTTATTAAAATTATTTTTATTAAAAGGGGCAAATTTATGTCTAAAAGAGTGTGTGTTTGTATATATATATATATATATATATATATATATATATATATATATATATATATATATATATATATATATATATATATATATATATATATATATATATATATATATAACACTGTCCTATTATTTTATATTTAATTCAAATTTGCTGTTAAAATCAATGAGAATGCAGGTAAATAAATAAAAATAAAAATATTAAACTAATTTAAATGATCTAAATTTGCTACATGTGTGGTAAATATTTTTTAACATGTAAATATTAATACATGAAATGAACAAATTAATGCAATATCTTATTTTTATCACTCTATTAAAGCTTTTTTTGTTTATTGATGTTTAATGATGATTTCAAACTTTTATAAATAAGTGCAAGCAAAAAATCCAATTGAATCCGGTAGAACCGGTTCAACCATGAATAACTTGACAATATGATTCAATATCTGATTTTTTTTTTTAAACATTGATTAATTATTTAATTTGGTCAAAATAAATATTATTCAAAAAAAAAAAATCCTTTGGTTGTTTTTGCTGCTGCAAAATTAAGCGGTCCTTGTCTAGGTGCATAGAACCGCGCATGGGTCACGCTTTCCTCGCATTTTGGTCACAGACAACTCTTCCACTTCCTTTTCTACTTTACCAACTTTAACCATCCCTTTCCCTGCTTAATACCTGCCGCCCCATCTCCGCCACCGTGTATGGCGTTTACAGAGTTCAGGCCGCTGGAAGAGAAATCTTTGATAGAGTACATAAAGGCTACTCCTGCTTTATCCAACAAGATTGGGAGCAAGTTCGATGATTTGACGATCAAAGAAGTTGGGGATGGGAATCTCAACTTTGTTTACATTGTTGTTGGGTCTGACGGCTCTTTTGTCCTCAAGCAGGTGAGTTTAAGATTGCGTTTCGTTTTCAGTTTTTGCAACTCTCTTTGATTGCCCAGGTATTGAAAATTAGAGAAAACCTCAAAGCTTGAATCTTTTTTGAGCTTTCAAATGAAAAGATCAAACCTTGTTGATTGGATTAGATATAGTGTGGGGGTAGAGAGAGACAGTCGGAAATGTGAAAAAAAAAATTAAAGCTTGAATCTTTTTTGAGTTTTCCATGAAAAGAGTAGAATTTGTAATTAGATTACATACAGGTAGGCATTGTTTGGACTACCCTTCTGCTTGTATCAAATTTGAATGCCATTGCTAATTGGAAGCTACAGAAACTTTGCTTCTCCTGTTAGAATCACTGCAATTGAGATAGTAGTCTGATTTTTTGGGTATTTATGTGTAGGCACTTCCTTATATACGTTGTATTGGAGAATCATGGCCCATGACTAAGGAAAGAGCATATTTTGAAGCCCTGACACTTAAACAGCATGGCCGATTATGCCCCGAACATGTTCCTGAAGTTTATCATTTTGACCGTACAATGTGTTTGATTGGTATGCGATACCTGGAGCCCCCACATATTATTCTGAGAAAAGGGTTAATTGGTGGACATGAGTATCCTCATCTACCAGAACACGTATCTGATTATATGGCAAAGACTCTTTTCTACACATCCCTTCTGTACCTTACCACCACTGAGCACAAACGTGCTGGTATGTACTTCTACCCTTCGTTGGATGTTCCTTATTTTGATTTGTTGGTTACATGTTGAATTTTCATTATTGCTATGACATCTATAGCCTTGAAGAATTTCAAATTGTTTCCAACTTGTTTACTTTAAATGCTTTGCTGCAGTTGCTGAATATTGTGGAAATGTGGAGATGTGCAGACTAACCGAGCAGGTTGTTTTCTCTGACCCGTACAAAGTATCTCAATACAACCGTTGGACTTCTCCTTACCTTGATTGGGATGCTGAGGCTGTCCGTGAGGATAATATTTTAAAACTTGAAGTTGCTGAATTGAAATCCAAGTACTGTCTTCATCTTCACAGCTACTTGTTTCAAAATATACTTCAGTTAGTTCATCGTCATCTTTCTTTCATAGGTTTTGCGAAAGGGCACAAGCATTAATACATGGAGATCTCCACACTGGTTCTATCATGGTTACTCATTCAACTCAAGTTATTGATCCAGAATTTGGATTTTACGGTGCAATGGGTTTTGATATTGGAGCTTTTATTGGAAACTTGATTTTGGCGTACTATGCTCAAAATGGCCATGCGGATTCTGTCAATGACCGTAAAGTGCGCTCAACTTTTGTTTTTTATTTTCTTTCTTTTTGCTCCACTTTTCTGAAATCTTATGTTCAGTATCTGTTGTTATAAATTTATAAATGAGGACCACATGGTCTTATGTGTTGCTTCTTGCATTATTTTAGTTTAAAATATATGCATTTAGTTGCTCCTTTGGTCATACATAGTGCTTTTGAAATCTTAGTAATAATCATATTGTGATAGAAATAGACAGAGATGCAAAAGAAATAGACTGAGCAATAACCGTTGAATTAAATTGAAGAATGCCAAGACCGAGCAAGAAAGATAATGTATTATAATGGTTGGTTCAACAGTAGGGCTTTAAATAGAAGAAGCAGTTAGGAAAGTTGCTTGGGCTTTGTGTTGGAGAGTTGAGAATGTTCTGTAGCTGTCGGAAGCCACCTAAATTTGTTTTTATGCGTGTGCATGTTTTTGTGTGTGATAATGGCCATAATAGCCTGAAATTTGCAGATTGCCTTTCTCCAAAATCTGAGATTTGAATTTACAATCCCTATAACTTGACACTGTGGAAGTTAATGGGAGCAAATGAGACAATGTGGAATGTATCGGGATTAGAGGATACCCTTAGCAGTACCACAGATGGAAAAAATGAAGAAGAGAAGAAAGAGAGAAAACTTACTAGGCAGACATAGTCCTTTCAATTCTAATAAAAAGAAAATAAAATCTAAGAAAAATAACTTCCTAAAAAGATATTTGTAGAAATCCACAGGCTATTCTCTGTCCTCTTGAGATAAGTAATCCTACACTAGGAAAATAAAACCCAGTACTGATTGAGAATCCAAATACTTGTTTATTATTTATTTTGAAGTTTGTCTGAAAGACATATTCTAATGCAGTCATATAAAGAATGGATTTTGAGGATGATTGAAGATACATGGAATCTTTTCTACAAAAAATTCATTGCATTGTGGGATAAGCACAAGGATGGCCCTGGTGAGGCATATCTTCCGCAAATTTATAATAACCCTGAGGTTCGAGAGCTTGCACAGAAAGCATTCATGCAAGCTTTGTTCCATGACACCCTTGGATTTGGTGCAGCAAAAATGATAAGGTGAGATGACAAGTTTCCTTCTTTATCTGTTGCAGTTTGTGTACTTCATCTGAGATTCCTTACACTTATGGCTTCATTTACTCCACTGAAATTTTATGCCTTGGATTGTTGGTGTCATTGGCATCTTCCTTCAGCTCTACCTTTTCAAAGTTAACTAGCTTATTACCGGAAATTTTTTTCCTAGCTTGTTGCTGAATTTTTTTTTTTCCCAGCTGATCTTGATAGCTTCTCCCTTTTCATTTTACTATTTATTTATTTTTTTTTTTTCAGTTCTAGCCTATTGTTTGACTGCATACTTACCAGGAGGACAATAAGCATGTCTTCTTAAATCTTTATATAACTAGCAGTATTGGAAGCTTTTATCCTATTACTAACTAAGAGTATATTCTGGATCGAATGATCTATGATTATTGAGTTCACAGTGGATAACAGATCCTTCTACCTCTATTGCATCTAAGCTACTGAAAATATTGATAGGTTAACAAGGTTTATGATCTTTCTGGTAGCCTGAACTTGCAAATGTCTTACTGTAGGAGACTATAACTTAACATGAATTGGCTTTTTACTTATGCTGATCTCACTTTTTATGACATGTACTACCTGTACTGCAGCTTTCTTGTAATTTAATTTTATAAAAATATTCTAATTCTTTAACCAATCAATTTGGGATTATGATGATTTTGTTTTATCCTCTTTTTTTTTCTAATTTTTTTTCCTATTAAAAGGAGAATTGTTGGGGTAGCTCATGTTGAGGATTTTGAATCGATTAAAGATGCTAGCAAACGAGCTAACAGCGAGAGACAAGCGCTTGAGCTTGCAAAACTACTTCTCAAGGAAAGGCGGAATTTCATGTCCATCAGTGGAGTTGTCGCAGCAATAAAAATGCCATTGAGTTCATAATAAACTTTGGGGTAACTTTCTATCCTTTCTTTCATCTGCTGTGGTTCTGGATTATCTGCACATTTTGATGATCACAAAGTATCTCATTCCAATTAAATAAATTAGATTCTAAGTAAATTACACCAAAATGAACAAAGTCGAGCTAAATTTATGCATATAATCTCCTAAAAAAGAGGCAAAAAATGGAAAAGAAAATACAAAGTTCAACATCTTGAAAGATAAAATACTGTAATGCTGCTATTAGCGAAATGCTTGCAAGGATTAGAATATTTTTTTTTTTTGTTTTTTCTCTCCCAATGGAAATGCATGCTTATGGCAATACAGCATTTTAGTTAACTGCTCGCTAACAACGCTATTTTCCATACTTTGCCTTGTACTCACTCCAAAGTAGCTCAACAGGCTTTCCTAGCAGCTCAACAAAGTAGTCAATGCTATAAGCACTCTTCATTTTCTTATTCAATATCGTTGCAGTAGTCCAAAAATCTGGCTGTAACACCATACCCTTGATCCCACCTCTCTCCTTGCCCTGGTTGTGGCCATTTACTAGGTGCATAATTAGCCTTTAATCTTACAAAATCCGCAGCCCCTTCTATTAATCCTTCTGGAGTTTGCCCCATTACCATCCCACTGCGATATATGTACCATGTCATGATAAAGTATCCCAATAACTTCACTTCTCAAATTTGTGGAGTAATTTTCTATATATTTTGTGCTAATGTGAATCTTGTTATCTTCAGTGTATGCAACTCCATCTGTATCTTCAATGATCAAGCTAATTTTTGGCTCGTACTTTCTCTGCATCGCGTCGTTTAACTGCAGGAGCATCCATATAAATTCAGTTGCATCCATTAATGTTTGCTTACTGAGTTCATCTCCAATTTCATCAGCAAAGCCGATGCCACCGGCCGAGGTTTTGACTTTGTTGATGACGTGGTATTGGATTGCAGAAGAGCCTTCCATGGCTCCTTACAATGAAGGTTAATTGATATGAAGATATATGGTGTAATAATTTGGTAGGTGAGGTGTGGTTTATATACTTGTATTGATCATGGAATTTTCTTTCTGGATTGTCCTTGTAGTTTCCGGAAGCAAACTCTCTGATACAAACTCTTTTTTTGTTTCTTCAAACTACACTTGCAATTTTCCTGTTTAGGGTTTAAGGAAGATTACATAAAATCCAAAATAAATACTAATAAATAATTTCTACTCTTAACCATACTGAATGATGATACGGTCTTTGCCTGATTAACAATCGATAAAAAAAAAATCAGCATTGATTCAGTAGTCTATTCACTGAATAAAGGGAATCTAAATTAGAGTATTATAAGTTTGCTCTTGATCAAGTCCTATAAAAGCAAGCTTAGTGTCAATTAAGATGCTATTAAGAGACATAAAAATAGATAGCAACAAGTTTCTAAACACCAATTTTTAACAAGTTTCTAAGCACCAATTTTTACTTATTTAAATATACACTTCCCCATGTACATAGAGATATGCACCATTTTATTTCTTTTACTAGAAGAGCAAAACACCAAACAATTTTAATTTGCTTTAATTGGCATATTTAACCTTATAATTACTCCAAAGCTGATCAACAGACTTTCCTAAAATATCAACAAAATATTGATCACTATATCCATTTTTCGTCTTTTTATTTAGCTCAGTCCTTGATCCCACTTAAAACCTCTGCCTGGCCTAACCCAGTAATTAGGTGCATAATTGGCCTCTAATCTAACAAAATCAGCAATTCCTTCAATTAATCCTCTTGAAGCTTGTCTATCACCAATGGCTTGCCATACATGCGCCATTTCATGGTATATTACGCCAGTAAATTCCCTTTTCAAATCACCAGAGTAATTTGCTATATACTTTGAACTAACATGGATTTCATTGTCATTAACATATGCCAAATCATCCCTGTCATCTATGAACAAGCTGATTTTTTTCAGAGGCTTTCTGTCTAATGGAATAGTCTCAATGTGAAATCTGATGCAGCTGCTAGGGTTTGGTTGCTGTATTCTTCTCCGATTTCCTCATCGAAGCGGGCCCCACCTTCCGTAGAGGCGGCGGTGTTGGTGACTGTGTAGTCCAGTGCATGGTTGGGTTGGATGGCTGCCAGGGCTAGGAGCAAGGAGAGGATAAAGGAGTGGTGAAACATGATTGTTTTAGTGTAGACCTAAATCGGGTTCGCGTGAGAAGTTAATGTGTTGAAGTCTAAGGTTTATAAAACAAGTGGAAAAGTGTAATGGGTAAGGAGCTGGATATCACCATGCAAGAGGTTTCACTCAACGAGTTGCTATTGATTTTGAAGAAGTTTTTGCTCCTGTGGCTCATCTGGAGACTATTCGATCGATCATTGGTTGCACAAAACAAGTGGAAAATTCATCAAATGCATGTGAAGTTGGCGTCTTTTAATGGCCATCTTGAATAAGAAGAGAGTATGCTGAACAACCATTAGGCTCCAAGAATCAAGGAGATGGAGATAAGGCTCAAGTAAGCTCGCGTGCTACAGTCACATTGATGAATATTTCCAAAAATAATGGCTATATAAAGTGTCCTTATGAACATGCTTTTTATGTCAAGAATGATGCAAGTAGAGAAGCAATGTTTGCTTGCCACTATGTAGATGATTTGATTTTCACAGGTTCAAATACAAAGATGTCTGATGAGTTTAAGAGAAAATGGCACCAGAATGTGAGATGATTGATTTGGGGCAGATGACTTATTATTTTGGCATTGAAGTGAAGCAAAGAAAGGAAGGTATTTTCAATTATCAGAAGGCTTATGCTGGAAAATTTTGAAAGAATTTCAAATGGAGCATTGCAACATATCTTATCAATACACCAGTGTGGAACAAAGTTAACTAAGGTTCATGACGGTGAGAGTGTGAATTCAAACTTGTTTCGAAGAATTGTAGGAAGTCTGAGATTCTTACCCTGCACAAGACCTGACATTTTGTATGGTGTTGGAATAATTAAGTGATTTACAGAGGCTGCTAGTTCAATTTATGTGAAGGCTGCTAAACGGATTCTTCGATGGATTTTGACTTATATTATGATGCTGAATGATGTTAACTTAGTTGTATATGGTTGCAACAATTATGGTGGAGATATAGGTGATCCAAAGACCACGTCTTGTTTTTATTTTATTTTTTAATTCATGGAAAATTCTGCATTCACTTGGAGTTCATATAAAATTAAATCTGGTTTTTGCATATAAAATTAACGGATTGGGTTTTGAAGAGAAAATTCAGATTAATTGGTTTTGTTCAGTTTTCAACATTCCGAAACCGTTAAAATCAATTTGACTAAATTGTTAATAAACTTCCGTTTTGTTCTTTTATATATAATTTTATATATTTATTTATAACATATACTATATGAAGTAAAAAGCCATATTCTTTGGTTCGGTACAATTTTAAATCTTGTTCATTCCGTTACAGTTTAAATGATATTTCGATTTTTTGTTTAATCAATTTGATTTTTTATTTTATAATTTAAATAAATATTTCAATTTTCAATTTAATTAGTTCGATTTTGAATAGAATCGATACTTAGTTCTCCACTTAATATCTCTTTGAATGAATTCTCATTGAAAAAAAGAAAAAAAACTCAAATTTAACAAACACAGAGAAATTAGAAGGAATTTTCACAAAGAGATTGGTAAAAGAGATTTGAGAGCAAAAAAAATTTAAAAAGATCCAGTTTGCTTTAATCGAGAAAACCAAAAACTGTTAAAAAAAAAGGCAACTGAGGATTGATCTGATCCGATTTAATTAGGAAAATCTCCATAAGTTGAGTGTCATTTTGCCAACTGACCCAGCTCCGCAATTGCTTATTTCCTTAATATATATTCATAATATTTCATATACATTTTTTTTATAATAATAATCGAAAAGGATGAAATTTCAATCCCAATCAATGCAAATAATAGCCAAATTTTTAGTCGTTTATGGCTGATTCTCATAATATTTTACATATATAGTTAAACTTTCTTTAATTGCAAAATGTAACCACGATATTAGTTAACTTTTTTAATTTTTTTTACATATTAGTGATAATACCCAAATTATTATTTGTATAGCACATCAACCTCAAGCTCAATCAGAATTGGGCAAAATCCCACCGACCAAAGAGCCTGAAGAGCCCAAGGCCAATTCTTTGGAGAACCCATTATATACGAGTGAATAATTAGACACAGAAATCGAGAAAATAAGGTTGTCTGGTCGGACTGACAAGCCTTGGTCTTCAACGATCCCCTAACACATGCCACCATCTCGTCCATCACCTGTTCCATGTCACATCACCAAACAACTATTCTGATACATGATTAGACCACTCCAATGGCTTTAAATGCCTGTTATAAATACAAAGTCTTCGGTCACACAAAGGCAAGCTTTTAATCTCTCTCTTTCTATGCGTTCTCCGGATCTAAGTCTCTCAATAACTTGAATTTCGGAGTGTTAACATTTGGTTCATCCGGGCTAGCCTTTTTACAGGATTCATCCTTGTTGCATATGATTGGACTCCGCTGGCATTGTCTCTTAAATATGTCTCCTAATCGACCCGCACCAACCAGCTTATATCTCTTATTAAATCTCCGGATTTATCATTTTGTATTTTCATTGAGAGTTTGGTGGGATTCAAACATCTATCTTAGTGAAAACAGGGATGAAACTCCTGCAAGCATTGGATAAAAACACTGGGACCAAAGGAAGATGAAAAAGCTAGTGCCAAGCCTAAAGAAGGACGAAACGTCACTCTCCCAAGCCATTACAAGCTAGCGCACAAGCCTTCCAGAACTTTCTTGCCAAGAAAGACAATGGAAAAGGCAACAGAGATGCCTTTTTGTGACGTGCACGCTAAAAGTCTGTCTGATTTACCTGCCCTTTTTGAAAGGTGAAAGGGAGAGAAAGTGGAAGGGCGTATGGGATAATGATCATTTCATCTGAACCAGGATCCACTTTTAGGACAAGCCAAACAAAAGGGTCTCCCAACCAAATGAACAGTATGCATCTATGTTGGGCAGCATAAGATAGGTATAAAGGAGTTGCCATCCAATATAACATTGAAAAATAGTATTCCAACCTTATGAGATGAAAACAGAGAGGTTCAGAACCTCACTTTTATTTATACCTTTGATTAGTGAACTATAATTGGGTTTTCAAATTAATTTTTTTATCTTTCTTCTTACATGGATAATCATGCATATAAAAATAAAGGTAACTCAATCAAGTTTGAAAAGCGATAAAGTATGGCATATAAAGCAGTAAAATCATGGCATAAAATACTATCCACTAAGCAGTAAATAAACATACATAAAACTGATGGTTTATTTATGATTCATTTTGATAGGAACATTAGTTACGTCATGCATATTTATAAAAAGGCTTTCATTGTGCATTTTGAATAAAAGTAGGATGACTAATCCCATTTTATTAGAAAAATTCCATATTATTTAATATAGGAAAAATGTACTAAAATGCCCCTAATGTGTTTTCAAAATAGCTTAATTGCCCTTTACCTTTTTCTAGGAGCGAAAATGCCCCTAAACCTAATAAATTATACTAATTTGCCCCTGATGTTCTAAAATTGGTACTAAAATACCCCCACCGTCAACTCCAAATTAACAGCGCTAGCAAAATATGTCACGTCAGCGTCACGTGTATTTTTAATTCAAATATATTTAGGGGCATTTTAGCGCTGTATAAAAAATATTAAGGGCATTTTAGTACCCTAATGAAAATATTAAGAGCGCTTTTGTACTGTAAAAAAACATTGAAAATTATTATTTGTCACATTAAATATTAATCAATATTTATTACATTAATTAATAAATATTTTTTACATAAATGTACGAATAAGAAAAAAATTATAAATAAATTATATAACTCAAGAATATTTATTAATTAATTTTTTTAATGAATATAATATTGAAATTTGACTACAAAAATATATTTAGGGGCATTTTTATTAAGATTATTAAAAAAATTATTAAAAAAACTTTTGCATAATTATTTTACACATGATAAATATTTTAAATAATGATATTATTATTTTAATAATTATAATAATGTACATACTTTTTTACATTAAACTTTATTGATTTTAACTAGTTCGTAAAATTATAAATATTTCAACAAAAAATATTAAAAAATAAAATTAAAAAAAATTAATAGTTGCATCAAGAGTTTAATTATTATAAACTAAAAAAATGTATTAACTTCTTAGAACAATTAAAAATATATATATGATATTAGATATTTGTATTTCACCTTGATATGTAATCATTTTTTTAAAAGAAATGATGAGATACATTATCTTAAGAATATAATTTAAATATTTATAAACAATTAAACAATAAAATGATATATTTGTATAAAATAAAATGTATAAACCTGCAAATAATGAATTATAAAAATGTTAAATAAATACTATAACATATTTAATAGATTGTTCAAAATTTTGTCTTAATTAGCAAAAATCATATTATATATTTAAACACCAATTTATTAAGATTTTATAATTTCACATTTTTTTATAAAAATAATTTAATTAATATCATATGTAAATTCTTATAGGTTGCTCCAATTACTTTAAATGTCAAAATATTTAGGGATATTTTTGTAGTTAAATTTCAATATTATATTCATTAATAAAAATTAATTAATAAATATTCTTGAACTATATAATTTATTTATAATTTTTTATTCGTACATTTATATAAAAAATATTTATTAATTAATGTAATAAATATTGATTAATATCTAATGTAATAAATATTGATTTTTAATATTTTCCCTAAAGTATAAAAATATTCTTAATATTTTTTATTAGGGTACTAGAATGTCGTTAATGTCTTGCTCAAAGTAGTAAAATGTCCCTAACGTTTTTTATACAGTGCTAAAATGTCGTTGAATATATTTGGATTAAAAATACACGTGGCGCTAACGTGGCTTATTTTGCCACGTGTCAATACCATGTCGGCGCTATTAATCCAGAGTTGACGGTAGGGGTAATTTTTAGAACATCAAGGGCAAATTAGTACAATTTATCAGGTTTATGGGCATTTTTGCTCCCAAAAAAAGGTAAGGGGCAATTAAGCTATTTCGAAAACACATTAGGGGCATTTTAGTACATTTTTCCTTTAATATAAATATTTTTATGTGATATTTTTCTTTTAGTGGTCAAAAACTCCTTTTTTATTACAGGTCCAGAATAATAAATAAATAGAAAAGGAAAAGGAAAAATAATTAATTACATATTAAAAATATCTAAAATATCAAAAAAGATTACTAAGCTATATTTACCAAAATGCACTCACAAACATACGTTAAATGTATAAAGTGATACAATAAAATAAGTAAAATAAACAAATAAGTTATATAAGTGGTGAGATAATAATAATAATAATAATAATAATAATAATAATAAATATCATAATATAATAATAAATATATAAAGAACACACAAATATATTTAATATAATTGATCTAACATACAACATGATTTAATAAATAAACATGAATATAAGATAATTAAAATAATATATAAAATAAATTAAAAATAAATTTGAATAATACGTGTACAACTATGATTACTGAGTCAAAATCACATCAAATTGACTCACTTTTTGTGTAGATGCTTGCTGAGTTGGAATTTAAAACCCTAAAAAATATAACAAAAATATCTAGAAAATTTTAAAAGACGAGATCTAAATAATATATACAAAAAAAATAAGTTAAACAAATTAAAAATCACATTTTTAAGTTAAAAACTGCATGTTTAACATATAAAGGTTATTAAATTTTGTTATTTTATATTAAATAGTCCAGATCCAGTTAAATATCAAGCAAACTATCCAAAAGGGAGTCAGATCCACAACATCCAATAGTGAAAGTATAGATTTGGTCCAAGTAGACACTAGATCAAGAATATAAATAGCTTTATAATATTAACTTTAGTAATTTTTTGAGAATAATAACAAAAAGTATTTTTAGGAATCTCTTTTATAGTTTTATCAAGAAATATTTTGAAAAAGATAAAGATTAAATAGTAGATCTAAGAAAGAAGATGAAAAAATGAGAAGAAAACTTAAAAAACCTTACCTTTTTCTTTCTTTTCTTTTCTTTCTTTCCTTTTCTCTCTCTTTTTCTCTCCTTCCTGGATGCCTTTCACTATTCTAGAATGGCCAACCCCCTTTTTTAGGCATTTGGAGGCCTTAAATAGGGAAAAAAATCAAGTTAGTGTATAAGAATGAGTGAGTCCTAGGTTGTTGGGTGTGACACGGTGAGTCACGACCCTTGGAACTTGGCAATAAGCATGATTGAGTTAAAAAAACACTGAAAAAAGTGAGTTACGGGCGAGACTCACTGAGTCATGACCCAAACTTAGTCCCACCTACCTTGTGACTTCCTAATCAAAATGTAAGTGTCTCTTAACAATTGTTCTTCTATGTCTTAGCTTTAGAAAAGATAAAAAATCAACCAATTTGGATTTGTAGAATATGATTTATAGCCAAAATACTATTGACTGCTCACGGATACCTTTTAGGGACAAAATTATTATCTTGTCTTTTTAAAACTTGCTGGGAACAATAGAAACAGAATTAGATTATACATCATTCATGAAAGCTTCTCCAATATGAGTCTAGTTTCTAAAAAACTGGATTTAACTCAAAAGGAGTTCTATAGAAAGAGTTATAACCAAATTAATATAGACTGGTCCAGAATAAGGGACAAATTTAAGTATCTAGAGTTCATGCCTAATTTTGAGTGCCTTAAGACTAGAACTAGGTCTTGGTTTATTCTATAAAGTTGTAGATATATGTCTTAAGTTTCATATGAAATTAGAATAACTCAATTTGGAGGTCTATAGGTTGAGATGTAGCCAAGATTCCAAAATTGGTCCCAACAACCTTTAAGTAGAATTTCTTTTAAGTCACTCTTTAAACCCGAACTCATTTTTTTCAAAGTCAAAACACAAAAAAATATTTTCAAAAAAGCTCATAAAATAAAGAAAGACCCTTAAACTTTGAGTTCTTTATATTTAAGAGAAAAAAAGCCATTCTCATTAGGTAACTCTGACAAAAGCTGTCTCAAGATTCGGTGTCTACACTCCTTCTCCATTTCCAAGCAAATGAATTGGAAGGGAAAAAATAAAGCAGGAGATGAAACATCCCTCCTTAACTAGCAAAGAACCCTTTAATGAGGAGATATAACATCCCTTCAAAGATTGGGAACTCCTTCCACATTGATACATAAGCCTTCCATTGTTTTAAAAAAAGATGTTGGGGAACACTATGAGGCTGCATCCTTTCCCATTTACTAGAAAGGGGAGGAAACACAACACAGTATGAGGAACTCTCTTGTTCCAAGCCAAGACAAAAGAGCGTGGCTCCTTTCAAGCAAAGAAAAAATGAGTCGCACCCCATACCTAAAGCCACTTGACCGAGCAGGATGCCCAACCACACTAAGGGGTCAATCACGCCCATCCAACAGAAAGGGCATGTAGGGAAGGAAAATGGAAAAGAGAAAATCTTATCAGCCCAGCCTAAGGGTAGACGCAATGGGGCAAAGGCCTCTGGCCCTCCAGACCTCCTTCAACAAATGATCAAGAATGTCCTAGGCTTTAACCTCAGAACTACTCTCACACAAGCATCTATGGCAACCAAGCAAGTAGAGTAAAAACATCGTGAAGAGCTTATAGTGAGAAAGCACTCAAAAGGTACACCATGTAATTTCCTCCTTATGTTTTTGATATTACATGTGTACAGCCCGATTGATGCGTTCCTGATCGAGGTATTTAATCCCAATCGAAATAATTGATGTAAAATTAATTACTTTTTCGATTAATGCATTCCCAATCAAAATAATGTAATTCCAATTTAAAGATTGATGTAATTCTTACATTTTCCGATTGAAAAATTGATGTATGAGCTATTATCATAATTTGATTGAAGTGATTGATAAATGAATTACTACCTTTTTTGGTTAAAGTGCTCCTAATGAATGTCAATCACATAGTCGACATCATTATTATTATATAAAATAGAGTCATTTTTACTTAGGCCACCACTGATCAAGACTCAAGCGCATTTTCGATCGTTTGGATTAGATCATTTACTAAGAGAAGTAAAAATCAAAGTTTTAGAAATCATTAACACAATTGTCTGCTTTTGTTCTCAGATTGCCAATAGTTATCAAACAACAAGAAAGAAGAAACAACGATATGAATTAGAAATTGAAATTTTATTAAAATTTCAAGTACAAAGACACATTAGATGTAACACCCTACTCTCTTTCATATATCTGTACATTATATATAGTGATACTAAACAGATATACACATATATCTATGAGTCCAAAATCATTTACCTCAGTTTATGCGATCCCATTCTCTTTATGTATACATGCCATGCGACAATTCTTTCTTCACATCCCGAAATCTTCTTTTCCTGCGCGCAGTCAACAACCGCACGCTAAGCAACATTGTCGCTTAGTGGTGGATACAACTACTCAAAATTTCATTCGATTAAATTTTATTTTTCAATTTTTATTCTATTAAGCCAGTCTTGTTATTTGACTAACTTTGTGCCTGTAATTTTCATTATTATTTACTGCTCCTTTTCTACCTCTTTGTTTAGATTGTCCTTTTGTTACTTATTTAGAATTCTATATGGGTACACCATAATTTATACAGTAAATTTTTACTAGACAACATTCATTCGTTGTAACGTTCCATTTCTATTTTGTTACTAACCTTCTTTTCTCCATCGCTATTTAGTATTTTGTCGTACTTCATTTTCCTATATTTTCTCATTTTCTCTTATACTTTCAACTAAATTCTTGCTTTTAAAATTTAAAATTTTCTGTCTAGCTAGATCAATATTTCGTTAATTATTTTCTCAAACTACTAGTTTATCATTCGTTTCTTCTTAAATATTTCTCGCCATGAACTTATTATTTTCTTTTAATTTGTCCCTTAATTTCATTCTTTGATCCATTCCACAATATCATATTTTATTTATTTATTTTTGTCATCCCTTTGACCATATTATGATTTCATTCATTATTTATAAAAATCCATTCATATTCTCTCTTTTGATATTAATTACAGTTTAATAATTAGGTCAACAATGCTATTTATTTTCGATTAAGTCATTAGACCTTCTTTACTTGTCTTTATCTTTATTATATATTTTTCTTGTTTGATTACATTTCTTTCCTCATTAAATAGAAAATTACAAATCAAATTCTTGTAATCTCTTTTTATTACATAAATCTATGATTTATTCTTAATATATTCATAATTTACTTTAGATCTCTTTATCATTTATTCTGTCTAATTAATTTCTCAATTTTCTTTGAAATTGACATTTCTTTAACTTGACTAATTTTGATCACAATATTAACTGATTTAACTTTCTTTATCCTTAAATTTAAATTACGTGCATAAATTGTAATTTAGATCCTAAATTTCTCTCATGATGTTGAACTACATTTTGATTCTTAACATTTTTACTGTTGACGATTTTATCCTTCTTAACTTGTCTATTAAATTTGATTCCTCTAATTGCTATATTAATATTCCAATTTACTATTTTCTCTAATTAACTTATCTTTTAACTCATTTGGCTTTATTTGACTTTTATTGAATTTCCAATGTACAACTTACATTCTGATTCTTTGAATTTTTCAAAGATGGTAGATTTACAATTTAGCCCTCTAATTTTTGATTAATTACATTCTTTCCCTTTTCTGTCTTATTTAGCCAATTTAAGTTTCATATTGCTCTTTTTGATCAAACTAACCAATTTACTTTTATTTTATCATGTAATTACAATTTTATACTTACTCATCACATTGATCTTGTTTTTCACATTGTTTATTATTTATTTATATTTATGACATCCAAATTATCATAATTATTCTTTTATCTCGATGTCAAACAAGATTACCATTTTTGCCCATAGTAAAATCCAGTGGATTTGCAACGAACTAGATAAACGGGATATAATCGGGGGATTCAGTTCTCGGAACCATCCAATCCCCTTTAACAATTTTTCTCAGTCAATATACGCAATTATAAATATATATATATATATATATATATATACACATGCAGTTGTGGATTCAGCTCTCGGAGCCATCCAATCCACAATTCAATATAATTTCATACACACACATGTATTTATATATAAATGCAGTTGTGGATTCAGCTCTCGGAGCCATCCAATCCACAACTCAATTGAATTACATACACCGGAAGAGCTCTCGGAGCCATCCAATCCGGCATTACATATCAAGGCGCCGTATTACAAATTCCCTAATTGACATGCCAACCTTATCCAATTACCCCAATCCCTATCTAATTTTACTAAGGGCAAATATAATACTATCATTAAAACATTAACTAGTATCATCGACATGTATTAGCATTATATATATATTCAGGATACCTGTCATTTCCCTTATCTTTAATCACTTCATTTCATCATTATTTCTCCTTTGTTCCATATCAACATCATCATTTACTACTGTAGACATCGTAGTACTTTACTACTTTTCAACTCAATCTATGAACTATTCATCTTACATTAATTCACAATATTAATTTATGTCAATTTATTTTACTCTTTTGTTCACTTATATATATAGTCACACTATGTTACATTACTAAATATGTATATATATATTTTTAGTGCACTTATGTAAATAAGTTAGTTAACTTGAATTATTCTAATTATACTTCTCTAAATTAATATAACATATTTTATACGTAAAGTACTATTTTATATCAATTATTCACTTCATATATCACTATATACAATTCAACTAACATATTGATTTTTAACCCTCATGAATCTCTTCATACTTTGTTTTATGCTATTTATGTTTCTAACATCAATGTATGTTAGTGTATATATATATATATATATATATATATATATATATATATATATATATATCACTTAACACTTAATTTATTTTAATGTCTTTGTTACCTTCACACATATCATTATGTTTTATTTATAATTTCATACTCATATATTATCTTTAACTTAATTCCATCATATCACATATCTTTTATAACTAGGATGTTATATTTGCACTTAATTCATAATAAATCACCATATTTCATTTAAGACTTTCATGTGCATCATTAGGCATCACTTAGCTTCCCAAACTAATTACTTAATTTCTTCTTCTATTCTCATCTATTTCATGCTATTTCATTATTTTCTAATATTAACTCAAATTGTTTCCCATTAATTCCTAAATTCATATACTTACATAATATAAAATTCACCATAAAATTCAAAATTAAATGAAATTAAGGGTAGTTTGTATTCACATACCCGTTAGTGTCGATTTTCGCATTTTTTTTGCATTTTGTCATCATTGGGCTCGCCGGACCGGTCGCCGGAACTTCGCCGGAGACTCGCCGGAAAATACACCGAAACTATCCACTTGAAGATCCAGGCCCGAGGATCTCATGGTGGGTGGTCACGCGCCCAACGGCCGCCGGAGTTGACCGGGATCTGAACTTGAATGTCCCACCTTCACCCTCGCCGATCTCCTTGCTGCCGGCGAGTGGGAAGGACCGGTAGCAATCGGAGAAACTGCCTCAGTCTCGGGATCCCACCGGTACCGTCAGTCTTCTCAACCGCCGTCGGGAACCACCGGAAAGAAGGGAGAAAGAGGAGAGCTATGGTGGTAGAAAATAGAAAGAAATATGGCCACCGTAGGACGACGACGCTAGCAGGGGTGACCGGAAGACCTTGGCGGTGACGATCCGAGTCTCCTCGCCGGCGTCGCACGCGGTGGTGGCCGGACTGCTCTCCCTTTTCCGATCGGTGGCCCTTCTCCCTTCTCCTTATCTTCTTTCTTTTCTTTCTTCTTTCAATTTATCCCGATTTCTTTTCTTTTTTTTTATTTTAAACTAAACCCCACCTTTTTATTATTTTATTATTTTTTTGTTGTGGGGCGTTACATTAGATAACTGGAATTCTTATCCAAATCTTTACTAGCAACTGCCTGATGCTTCGAGACCACCTCTAATCAACTCGGGCAATGGTGCAATCCTTTTTTTTTCTTTAGTTTGAACTAGTTCCAAAAGTTAGAGAAAAAATGGAGAAAAAATACAGGCACCTAGCCATTCCCCATTCACAAACCATAATTTCTAGTATGAAAATGGAAAGTAAAGGGGGAAATAGAGAAACTGGAGAGGCAAATACATATTCAATGGCAATTCACTTATTATCAACAGGTGATGCCACGATAGAGAAATACCCATCGAAGGGGCAAACTTCATTCATCTTCCTAAAATGGTAAAAACCAGAAAGAGGAGGAGGTTGAAAAATCTCGGAGTACACAAAAATTTCCATTGAAAGATTATGGAGAAGAAAATAAAGGTTCTTAGCGCCTCTGAGGAATGCATCTATTTATAAGAAGACATGAATGATCTTTAATAACAAGTGCCATGTAAGAATCTTTAATAAATGAAATATAAAATTGAAGTGTTGCCGCATTTAAAGAGAAAAAAATGAAATGACAAATCTTAAATGAGCTGGTTATTCAAAGGATTTTGAAGCGACGCCATTAAAAGACGCAACAATCTAAAAAGTCTAAATTCAATGAGTCAAACAAGGAAAGCCGAAGCGACTGGTCCCTAAAATAGCTACTCTAACTTATTGATTCAACGACTGGGGCAAGTTAATGGTCTATCTTGTCAATTGATGCACTTTCGATCTACTTGTTTAAATCCCGATCGCAAGAGTAATGACTTTATTGAAGCACTCCTTTCTTTAATTGATGCATTATTGATTGATGGATTGAATCCCGATTTTATTGCGGACTCAAATTAGACCAAAGAGCTATTAATAAGACAATAGGCAATCTAGTTGGATTTGTGACAATTGGAAGCCGCTTTATGTTTCAGTCAATAAAGACCATGTATACGTGCAAGCTTCGAATTCTTTATTATACCAAGATTAAGAGTCATATTTTTTTGTTAACATGCACTTGAAACTTGATGGCTATATCTGTAACGCCCCAAAAATTTAGATTGATTTTAGTGGGTGAATAGTACCAATTTGTAAGGATTAATTATGAAAATTCTAATATAAGTTAGTATTGTTTTCGGATTTTAATTTAATAATTGTTAATTAAAATATATTATGAAGATTAATATAAATAATAATAATAATAATAAAAGGTGAGTTTTAAGAAAAAAGGGGAATGTGTGGTTGATTTAAAGAGAAATATTGGGTTTTATTAAAGATGTGTGGTTTAGAGTGGAGGAAGGGAAAAATGAGAAAAAAAAAGAAGAAGAGAGAATCGGGGAAGGGAGAATCGAAACGGGAGGCGGTGCTGCCGTCGCCTGGTTTGGCCGCTGCTGCTCGACGCCGGCGAAGGGGCGCAGTTCATCGCTGCCTCTTCCAGTCCTCCGCTAGCGTCGCCTTTCTCCGGTAATTCTTCCTTTCCGATTTGTTCATCACCACCCTAACTTCTTTCTCTTTTTTTGGTGGTTCTCATCGGCGGTTGAGGGAGCTTTTGGCATCGGTGGGATCACGAGGGTGAGGCGGAGCTTTCTGTGGCCGCTGATTGTCCCCACTCGCCGGCAAAGTGTATATTGGAGCTTGTGGCAGCCGGCGATTCCAGGCAGTTTTCCGGCCAAACCACGATGCCTTGAGGCGCTTGAAGACCACCAGGAAGCTACCGGCGCTTCTGGCTTCAGGTGAGAGGCTTCAGTGTCTCTCTGACGAGGCTCCGATGAGTCTTCGGCGAGGCTCCGAACAGGCAGAACGGATGGAGAATTTTGGGCTTCGACTCTAAGGTACGGGAACTTGGTGTGAATCCTGATATGCATGTGAAATTTTAGTAGATTTCGATGAAACCAAAGCTATGTGTATGTATATATATGTGCATAGATTGAACTGAAAATGAAGCTAAATTCCCAATATAGAACATAAAAAGGATAATGTATGTAAGGTTAAATTTTGAAAGGAGACGTCATTTTTATTGTTTATTCTTTAAATAGTTAGATTTAGCTTAGTTTTAGTGTTCTAAAGTTTTGAAAGATCGGTAATGTTACCATAACCTTGTCAAGATTGCAGTTAAGCAGATGGCTCTGTTATAAGAGAACTAGAAATCTAGAGTTTGAATTAGAGATATTGTTAATGAATTCTTTGGTGAATTATGTGTAAATTATAATGTTTATAGTACATCATAAAGTAAATAAACTCTGAGCATAGTATTTCAGACATGTAAAACTGACTTTTCTAGGATTGCACTGTCGAAATTGTGAATTAATGAAATTAAAGTAAGCATGATAGATATATATGACTATGATGTTGAAATCTTGTAAGGAAGAAAATTTCAAAGAACTTGAAATTAATTAACAGTAAAGAGTTAGTACGTAATATAGTATAAATACATAAAAACATAATAACATCATATGGTAAATATATGTGAGTTTGATAAAATATGTTATATAGCAAACACTTGAACAAACATGTTGTTTAATACTTAATTGAAATAACATGAATATGCCTGCATGCTTATGCTTATATGTTATCATACGAAACTATATAGTTGTAGTGATGTATACTTACAGTTACTTATATTGATATTTGGAAATTAAAGGTACATGTATATATATACCGGTAGTTGTGTATTTCTGGATATAAACGTACATGTGTCAGATTATACAGTAAAAGCACAAGCATGATAATTGAAATGTGTATGAACATCGTTAATGCCGGCAAATAGAGTTCAGTTGTGGCTAAATGTGCATGTAATTGTATGGGTATAAATAATTGCAGTATTGCATGTTTTAAACCTATCCAAAGGGGGCATGAAATTAAAAAATGGTATATATATATATGTGCATGTATGATTATGACGTATGCCTAGATGTTCAATTAGCTTATACCTAATATTGAGAAATGATATTATGAGATATATTATGATGACAATTGCATTGACTTGATAAATGTATTAATTGAGTACGAATGGAAGATGATATAAGCAAGTATAAAGGGGCGTGGAAAATAGCTTTGATGTATCAGAAAGGTACGCTCTCATGCAATAGTGGTATGCTTGATGTGATATCACATACACGAGTAAGTTATACGTGTTTAATAAGTTATTCATGTGTATTTTGACAAATATCATATTATAGTGCTTGAGTAAGTATGACTGTATGATATATACTCAACCTGTTTTTAAATCATAATGCATGTTTTTGGAATAACTTATTATTAAGAAAGAAAGGTATATAGAATATAAGATAACCTCATTTTATACAATAATGGGCATAATTAATAAATGAAGTTTGATTTTGGTTATTATGAAATGAGGTATACTGATGTTTTCATATGTGTAATAGCATGGTTATGCACTTGTGGTGCCATCGATTATTGTACTAATGTATATAACTACAGTGACATGTGTTCATTCGTGGAAATCTTGCTGAAGAATCGTATGCAATACTATACCAGATTGTATTTCTTTTTATGTAATTATTTATAAGAGACTATATAAGTATTATATGATTTGCGCATGTATGTATTGTGCACTAGAGATGGTACATCCTTTATATGATATTTAGGCTCTTTTAGGTTTTATCTCTCTATAAATTATCTTGCATAACTATGTGATTATTTTATGCAAGTATAACATGCTTAAAGGTTATGTTGGGTGATTGGCATAATTAAAGTTTGTAAAGGTATAAATCTAAATCAAAAAGCATGTGAGAGGCATGGTTAAATGACAGATTCCTCCATGTTTGTAATATGTAAAGCTTTTATTTCTATAAAGTAGTAATTTTAATGCATTTTGTGCTTGATTCGATATTTTAACCTTGTATTGGCAAGATTTAGAGTTGCTTAAATGCTTCTGGAGATTTGATTTTATTATGTGTATACATATACATCGATATTGGTTGACAGGCCATGTTATGCCTAAATGATATTTAAAGCTTTTGGAAAGGAAGTTATGTATCTGTTAGCCTGCAGTCATAGTTCAGTCGTGGATTGAATAGGCGCCTATAGGGATATTGTAGCTGCTTCTGTTGACCCTGTTTGGGTCTTAGTCCTTCGTGGACTTCTGATTGTCCTGATTGGACCATTGTTTGATCCCATGGGATCCTCTGTTTGATATCTTCGGATATCCTCTGTTTGATATCTTCGAATATCCTCTGTTTGATATCTTCGGATATCCTCTGATCCCGTTATCCACTTTTAGAACTTAGGCAGGCTAATTTCAATATAGTATAAGAAATCTAAACTACCAGTGCATATCTTGTATCTCATTTGTATTTGGAATTTGCAATGGTATGCATATGAAATTTCGAGTAGGTTTTAACTATGTGAAGATGTTTCTCAGCATTTTATCTTTTTGGTAAATGGAGGCCATGTGATAAATTAACCTTTATTTAGTATTTCAAGTTATTTCTTGCTTGCTTTCTGATGTTTTTCTTGAATATGGTGCATCTCTGGATGGTGGTTTAATTACTACATTTATATATGTATATGGACACTGATGTGTTTTTGGAAGATTAGTTATAACTGAATTTATAAGATATACACTACGAGTTGTGCATGGCAATGCTTTTAGGTATGATTATATGTTTTGCTTGACTTTGAGAAATTGATATGTGATAATTCACTTATATGTGTGATTGAACGATTTAATATTGATTTATAAGGAAATAAAAGTGAAACTAACATGTGCATTGGTAATAGCTATGTAGATAAAGAAGAAATGATTTTTAACAAGGTAACTGGTAAGGTTGTGAGAATTATCCAAAATTTGCATACTATCAGCACAATATATATATATATATATATATATATATATATATATATATATATATAAAAGAATATCATTTATTACAATTGTTATACGTATTTGTGGTATATCTTAGTGCTTAGGCAGTAATTGTTGATCCTTATAGGAAATTTCTTCTATAAAATATTTGTTGTTCCCTACTAAGCTTTATAGCTTAGCACGGATTTTGTTATCCGTGTAGGTATATGGCTCAACCATCAGAAGAAAGGATTTAGTGTGGGCAGATCTCCATCAGGATTTACAGTTGTAGCGAGATGATTTTAATGTATATTGTTCCTTACTTTGGAATGTTATAGTGGTTTAAGAGTGTAATATGTAATATTGAATCATCTTAGGACATGTGAATAATAATGAGAATTGATGTATGAGATGCTTAGTGAAATTATTTTTTTGTAATGTTGTGCCCCTGAAGGGCTGAGGGATTGTCTGATTTGCAGGTGGGTTAGATAAGTTTTTAGCCGTTATATTGCCGGATTTTTATTTGGTATTCAGTCACTTGGACAATTATAGCTTTATCGGCTTACTTAATTTATAAGTATTTCTTTTGGTCAAGCCTGGGCCGATGGGATAGTTAAGATTCAAAAGAAAAATTTTGCTGATTTTGGAATTGTCACTAAGCGCATTGCTCCTTAAAGGGTCAATGACCAGTATCTGACAAATGGTCCTTGGAAAAAATTTTTCTTATCACTTGTTTCAGTTAGACTGTTCAGTAAGGGTGTTACAATATCTGAGTAATTCTCAATAAAGATTATGAGCATTTAGCAATACGTCTAAAGTTTTGGGAAAATACCATGTTTGGTATAAATGGATATGCAGAATAAAAGGGTGAAAAAATAACTCCATCAATATGAAAGTTTTGATTACAACCAAGAAGATTAAAATAAAAGAACTTTGATTTACATTGGATATTCAATTGATATTTGGCATTTTCGTCCGGATCTTCTCCTTCTTCCTCTTCCTTCGCAGCCTCCTCCTCCTTCTCTTCAACAGGAAGATTAGGGGTAAAGAAGGATTATCCATGAAACTAAAATCTTAACTAGAAAAATGCCTTTCATAATCTAATTATATGCTAGTGATAAGATCACTTTGGAGATCTCCTAAATGGTTTATTAACTATTTCTTTTGATCGGCTAAATCCTTTTGACAAGTCTGCTCGGTAAGGTTCAATTTTTCCTCAAGCCGCTGATTAGTTAACTCAACTAATTCCACCTTCGCTTGAAATTCTTTTACTTGCAAAGATAACTGAGCTATCTGAGAAGCATGCTTAGCCTTGAAAGCTTTCATTTCTCCTTTTAATTTCTACTCGAATTGGGTCTTTGTAACAAGTTTCTCCTTTTAAGCCAAGTTCTCACCATACAGTCGCATGGCCTTTTGCATAACTTGTATAAGGCAGGAGAAAGTAAGGCTTAAAACACTCAAAAAAAATATGAGAGAAAGTATGATATGCAAGCATCTACTCGACAAGCATCAAGATTTATCTCGGCTAATTCCTAGGCTGGGGAAACGACCGAATCCATGTCGTTCATATCTTTCTCCAGCAGAACGCCCTTGCTCAAATAATCTAACACCTGCAAACTACGAATGGAACACCCTTCGCCAAATCTATAAGTTAACACCTCCTTGAGAGGAGTGGTCTCAATCGAAGGAAATGTCATAGGCCCAACAGCGGTGGTAGACAGCTCTTCCAACATAATTTGTTCGAAAAAAACCCGCTCAGCAGGCGCTTCCACATTGACTTGGGTAGGAGGAGCAACCTCCATGACCTCGTCAAAAGTCTCATCCTGAGAGTTAACTTCCTCACTCTAACCATATGGGCAGTCCGATCTTCTCCTTTGTGTGGCTTTCTCTTTTAAGATTCCTAGATCCTCTTAGATTACTCAAAAATATGCTTCTTCATCTCAAAATCCATGAAAGTTGAGAAGGAAGAAAAGAAAATCTCAAACCACAAGGCACAAATTAAATCCAAAGCAGAAATTGAAACTCACACAATGTCCTAAAGACTCATATCTATCTAGTCAAAAAAATAAGGTCTCCCAACTAATAGGGTTATCTTCATAATCTTTTATGTATTTCATCAATTATATATATATATATATAATTCTAAATTACAAATAAATAAACAAATTATAGTTGAAATAATACCTTACTTATTAGGCTAGTATTTAAAAAGATTTTTTGTTTTTTGAATGTATAATACCTGTAATTTATCAAATCAAATACAAAATTAATTTAATATGTTAACAGTTAAAATAAAAAATATTAAATTATAAATAATTACATTAAAAAATCTTACCATATATTAATAATATGTTGTAAAAGTGTTGGTAAGAATTAATAATACACTCAAATTTTTAATGAACTTCTCTCTCTTTACTCATTGGAACACTATAATTGTGAAATGCAAATGAAACAAAGTGAAATCCTGACCTACTTCCTTCGGTTTATATATACACAGTCAGAGAATTTTTTCAATGCATTCTATAATTGTTGACTTAAAAAGGCGAAAAATGAGCCTAAATCCATAATACTGGGTTGCGGGTTTAGAGCTTGAACCCGTTTACTTGACCTACGATATCAAGCACCAATAATGCCCAATTTGTTGTTCATGGTGGGCCCCACTCCTTCATTCTCGTAGCCTCTCCCCACGGGATCTAAGTTTTTGATTTCTTCTGCCTGCGAGCCCTACAATTACATTCCCGTAGCCTCTCCCTATGGGATTTAAGTCTCCGGTCTTCTCCACCTGCGGGCCTCACAATCTCATTTCCATTGCCTCTTCCTACAGGATCCAATGCACCCTAATACCCTAAGGCCATGTTTGGTTCACTGTATTGTATTAGGCTGTATAGTATTAGTCTGTATAGTATTAGCCTGTATAGTATTAATCTGTACAGTATTAGCCTGTATTAGATTATACAGTGTTTGGTACAAATTTGTATTAGTCTGTACTATTTTATACTATGTTTGGTATATAATGTTGTACTGTATTATTTTTTAAAAAATAAAAAATTATATAATTTAACAATTTAGGCAAAAATATTAATTATAAATTATAATTTTTCGTATATTAATCATTTTTTTTGTAAAAAGGCACAAATTTAATAAATAATAATATTTAATTATATAGCTGAAATATATTAACAAATGTGATGCTATTAATAATTTTATACATAGTCCAATAACAAATCGAAATAAATAACTTTCATCCTTATTATTTTAAACATAATCCAAATAATCAATGAATACAAAAAGTTCATATATCTTTGTGAAAAATGAACCGAATTAAAAACATAACTAATGCATTGAATATTCTCTTAATTACCCTTTATTTGTCTAAGTAATCTTTGAACAAATATCTCTCTAATTTCAGATTTCATTGATCTGAATAATGTCACATGCTGAGGTTTATCTATTATTGCTTGTAAAACGTCGAGATGATCTTCAAGAGAAAGACCCATTGCCTCCAGCTCATTGGAAATGTCGGAACGATCATCGTTTGCTCTAATAAATTTTTCAGTAATAGTAGCAATTTGACCAACACTTTCTTTAAACATTTCTCTAAATAAGTCCATACTATTGGCATCAGATTCATCACTTACCTTGTTTTTCTTTCTCTTTCTAGTTTGAGATGCATTGGTAGATATATTTGGAACTGATAGTGGCGAAGTCTCATCAATATCAATTCCTTGCATAATATCGTCATTAATATTATCTAAATTTTCATCTTCAAGGTCAACTGCATTTGCCATATCAGCTGGTGTTTCTACTCCTTTACCAGTTGCTCTATCTTTCCCAAATATATTAGCAAGGCGATCAAATATAGGAAAATGTTTTCCTCTCCATCCCACCGCATCAGTATTGTGCTACAAAAATACAAAAAGTATAATAAATTAGATTTAAATTATATGAAAAAACTAAATATATGAGTGATAAAGTTTAAACCTGGATATAAGCTTGCCATGCCTCATCGCTATCAACCTCAATACATTTGGTTACGTCATTCCAAGCAAAACCACTCTTGTTCATCATGTCATAGACTATTGCATAATTTTTTTTCCATTTTCTCATCTTTGAATCTATATGGGGATTAACTTTTAATCCACAACCTGGATGCAACTCTTGCATCTTTTTTTCAACGGCTTTCATGGTTCCAGATCTGAAGGTACCATTTTCACATTTACCACCATTAGCAACTATTTCTTCAAGAATTTTTAACAGTGACTCTTCTTCATTCTTACTCCACGTTCGTCTGGTTCCTTTAAATTGAGAACTTTGTCCAATATCCATTCCTAAATGACAATTTTAAATATATAAAATATTATTCATATATAATGCATGCACAATGAGAAATAGCTGTAAAATATTCTAATATAAACACATAACAAATATTCAATTAAATAGAAACATAATCCATTAAATAAAAATATATATTTTAATTATCAAAATTACAAAATGATAGTACATGAATCCATGTAATAAATTTATAAGCACAACTAATGTTGTCTACGTGCTCTCCACTCATCATACATCCTCATAGCTAAATCAGTCCTCCAAGCAGTCCATTGATCAGATGATTCAACTGTACTTAAGAAATCAATCTCATGATTTTCTTCATCATTATCTAAATTTTCTATTGTATGCTCTAACGGATCAACATTCATTTCACCTCTAATAAGATTATGCAGTAAACAACAAGCAGTAATGATTCGACATTGTATCTTAATAGGATAAAAAGATGGACTTCTTAATATAGCCCACCGCATCTTAAGCAAGCCAAAACATCTTTCTATTACATTTCTGGCCGAGGCATGTTTCATATTAAAATATTCTTCATAATTAGCAGGTTGACTTCCTTCTCTCCACTCTGATAAATGATAACGGGTACCCCTATAAGGTGCAAGAAATCCCTCTCCATTTGTGTACCCGCCATCAACAAGATAATAATTTCCTAAATAAAAAAAATATAATTATATAAAATTTTTCTTAATATATATTTAATATAATTTAAATATGGATTTTTATTTACCTGTAGGAACCTTAAATCCATTCTGTCTACTTAATGCATCTCGAAGCACTCTAGAATCAGATGCAGATCCTTCCCAGCCAGGTAAAACAAATATAAACTTCATATCACGTGAACAAACACCGAGTACATTAGTTGCAATCTCTCCTTTTCTAGTACGATATCTAGGTTTGTCACTTTCGCCCACGCGAACCTTAATATAAGTTTCATCCAATGCTCATAAACAATTCTATTTTTTTATGATATGGAACAATCAACAAATAAATGCCAACTATTAGTGATGATAAAAAAAATATTGAATTAAAAATTAGTGTATGTACTTAATTTTTATTAACTAACCTTGAACCATTTCCATCTATCATCAGTACAATTGTCTTGGATAGGTTCTGGAATATGAAGCAAAATGCTTTGCAGTCGTAAAACTCCATTTAAAATACAATTAAAATGTCTACTAATAGTTTCACCTGACCTCAAAAATCTAGAGATAATTGTACGATTTTTTACATGGTGGGCAAGAATATGTAAAAACATACATACTTTCTCCTCTAATCGTACCGGTCCATCATCTTTAATCTTTCCATGAGTTCGAAGAAGGTCACATAGTATTCGAAATGTTCTTCTATCCATTCTTAATTGATTAATACAATGTAAGTCATTGTTCCCAATTATGCTATTCACATAAATAAAACGAACTTGATCCCTATCAATGCTTTTATCTATAAGCATTTTGCTCCTCCTAATTCGCCTTTTCTTCATATTTTCCATATGAATCATCATCATCAATAGCAACCACATCATGTGTAAATGCTATATCCCCATGATTATGTAAAACATAACATTTCTTTGATCCATATCTACTCAAATAATTAAAATATGAGAAGTATTAGATGTAATAAATAAATTAGAACGTAGAATAAATAAATTCTACTGCACAGTGACATTATTAATATTGAAAAAAGAAGAACTAAAGAAAAAAAAAAGAAAGAAAGAAAACATACATAGTGAGCAAAATCAACTAACTAGCTAGCTCCCTTCAATAATTATATATTTCAAAGCACAAATATTTAATAGATTTATTATGGCATATTCCTTGTCAACGAAAAGCTAGATCCATCATGGTGTTCTCCATTTCGTAATAAAATAAGATATTTTAATTTAACAAAAAATAAAATGAAAATCGTGATTGGCATTAGGACTAATTGGAGTAAGGGCAAAAGCATTCTCTGTTCAACATACTTTTAATTTGAAACAACATATTCATTGAATTCATTCTCTAAGTGCAGCCTCACAGACCAAACAATTCTTAAAACCAATGAAAACTTCATTTGTTAGATAAAACCATGTATATACCTCAAATTGTTCACTATTACGCAGAATCTGTAGTGCATTAGAATTTTATACTTAGATCCAGTTGTCCTAAACAGCAAACAACTAATCCACTATAGATCTACATTGCCCTTACAAAACATCTACATTGCTGCCAAAATGATATAAAAAAAGAACAGTTGAATTCATCTTCCAGTACCATAAACACTAACGAGTAACATTAATTTTATACCAAGCATATCGGGTATAATCAGCAAGTCCCTTCAGTTTGCTACTAAAAGAGAAGACTAATTGTCAGTAAAACAAAATTGTGTGCTAAAAAAGATTGGAAATTTCCATCATTTAAGTTAGATAAAACCATGTATATACCATAAATAACAAACTTAGACAACTAACAAGATAAAACCATGTATATACCACAAAGTTCATAAACCATGTATCTTTTTAATTTTTCTGAAATTCCAAGCAAGATTTATTTATTTATTATTTTAAAGTTTCTCAGCATTCTGGAAATGGAAAAGGTCATAAAATTGCCTTGGCAATAGGTTCGAGCATGGGATGCATCTGCCTGTTGTTGCTTGGATTTGGTTTTCTGTTTTGGTGGAGGCACATACACAACCAGCAAATATTCTTTGATGTTAACGGTTAGTAAGGCACAACTCAAGTTCAACCTCAGATAAATAACAAGTCAAAAGCATATTCTTATGAACACAAGGAATAACTCAATCTCGGAAACCTGAAGAAGTTTCAATTCAAAGAACTTCAGGCAGCTACCAAAAACTTCAGCAGCAAGAACTTGATGGGAAGGGGAGGTTTTTGATAAGCTGATGGTATTATTATATAGAGTAAAAATGGAAGAAATACAAAACTACAGAGCATGACATCCTGTATTATTTCTTAAAAAAATTACCAAACACTGTATATTGTATTATACTGTATTATATTATACAGTCCTGTATTTAATACATAGAACCAAACATGGCCTAAATAAAATTTAAAATACCCTATTTTTATAAATATTCTTTCAATCCGTATTATTTAAAAAAAAATATCCCCAATATGAGTCAATGTATGATTTTTTTTTTAAAACATTGATTAATTTGGTCAAAATAAATATTATATATAAAAAAAAAATCCTGTTGTTTTTGCTGCTGCAAAATTAAGCTATCCTAATTCGTCATTTAGTGGTTATTACTTGTCCTGGTGCATAGAACCGCGCATGGGTCACGCTTTCCTATCATTTTGGTCAGTCAACTCTTCCGCTTCCTTCTCTATTTTGCTAACCTTAACCGTCCCTTTCCCGCTTAAAACCTGCCGCCCCATCTCCGCAACCGTGTATGGCGTTTACAGAGTTCAGGCCGCTGGAAGCGAAATCTTTGATAGAGTACATAAAGGCTACTCCTGCTTTATCCAACAAGATTGGGAACAAGTTCGATGATTTGACGATCAAAGAAGTTGGGGATGGGAATCTCAACTTTGTTTACATTGTTGTTGGGTCTGACGGCTCTTTTGTCATCAAGCAGGTGAGTTTAAGATCGCGTTTCAGTTTCAGTTTCAGTTTTTGCAACTCTCTTTGATTGCCCAGGTATTGAAAATGAGAGAAAACCTCAAAGCTTGAATATTTTTTGAGCTTTCCAATGAAAAGATCAAACCTTGTTGATTGGAGTAGATATGGTGTGGGGTAGAGAGAGACAGTAGGAAATGAGAAAAAAAAAATTAAAGCTTGAATCTTTTTTGAGTTTTCCATGCAAAGAATAAAATTTGTAGTTAGATTGCATATAGGTAGGCATTGTTTGGACTACTCTCCTGCTTGTATCAAATTTGAATGCTATTGCTAATTGGAAGCTACAGAAACTTTGCTTCTCCTGTTAGAATCACTGCAATTGAGATAGTAGTCAGATTTTTTTGGTATTTATGTGTAGGCACTTCCTTATGTACGTTTAATTGGAGAATCATGGCCCATGACTAAGGAAAGAGCATATTTTGAAGTCCTGACACTTAAACAGCATGGCCGATTATGCCCCGAGCATGTTCCTGAAGTTTATCATTTTGACCGTACAATGTGTTTGATTGGTATGCGATACCTGGAGCCCCCGCATATTATTCTGAGAAAAGGTTTAATTGGTGGACATGAGTATCCTCATCTACCAGAGCACATGTCTGATTATATGGCAAAGACACTTTTCTACACATCCCTTCTGTACCTTACCACCACTGAGCACAAACGTGCTGGTATGTACTTCTACCCTTTGCTGAATGTTCTTTATTTTGATTTGTTGGTTACATGTTAAATTTTCATTATTGCTATGACATCTATAGCCTTGAACAATTTCAAATTGTTTCCAACTTGAATACTTTAAATGCTTTGCTGCAGTTGCTGAATATTGTGGGAATGTGGAGATGTGCAGACTAACTGAGCAGGTTGTTTTCTCTGACCCATACAAAGTATCTCAATATAACCGTTGGACCTCTCCTTACCTTGATAGGGATGCTGAGGCTGTCCGTGAGGATAATATTTTAAAACTTGAAGTTGCTGAATTGAAATCCAAGTACTGTCTTCATCTTCCCAGCTAATTGTTTCAAAATGTACTTCAGTTAGTTCATCGTCGTCTTTCTTTCATAGGTTTTGTGAAAGGGCACAAGCATTAATACATGGAGATCTCCACACTAGTTCTATCATGGTTACTTTTGATTCAACTCAAGTTATTGATCCAGAATTTGGATTTTATGGTCCAATGGGTTTTGATATTGGAGCTTTTATTGGAAACTTGATTTTGGCATACTATGCTCAAAATGGCCATGCTGATTCTGTCAATGACCGTAAAGTACGCTCAACTTTTGTTATTTTATTTTCTTTCTTTTTGCTCCTCTTTTCTGAAATCTTATGTTCAGTATCTGTTGTTATAAATTTATAAACGAGGACCACATGGTCTTATGTGTTGCTTCTTGCATTATTTTAGTTTAAAATATATGCATTTAGTTGCTCCTTTGGTCATGTATAGGGCTTTTCGAATCTTAGTAATAATCATATTGCGATAGAAATAGACAGAGATGCAAAAGGAACAGACTGAGCAATAACCGTTGAATTAAATTGAAGAATGCCAAGACCGAGCAAGAAAGATAATGTATTATAATGTTTGGTTCAAAAGTAGGCTTTAAATAGAAGCAGCAGTAAGGAAAGTTGCTTGGGCATTGTATTGGAGAGTTGAGAATGTTCTGTAGCTGTCGGAAGCCACCTAAATTTGTCTTTATGCGTGTGCATGTTTTTGTGTGTGATAATGGCCATAACAGCCTGAAACTTGGAGATTACCTTTCTCCAACATCTGAGATTTGAATTTACAATCCTTATAACTTGACACTGTGGAAGGTAATGAGAGCAAATGAGACAATGTGGAATGTATCGGGATTAGAGGATACCCTTGGCAGTACCACAGATGGAAAAAATGAAGAAGAGAAGAAAGAGAGAAAACTCACTAGGCAGATATAGTCCTTTCAATTCTAGTAAAAAGAAAATAAAATCTAAGAAAAATAACTTCCTAAACAGATATTTGTAGAAATCTACAGGCTATTCTCTGTCCTCTTGAGATAAGTAATCCTACACTAGGAAAATAAAACACAGTACCGATCAAGAATCCAGACACTTGTTTATTATTTATTTTGAAGTTTGTCTGAAAGACATATTCTAATGCAGTCATATAAAGAATGGATTTTGAGGACGATTGAAGATACATGGAATCTTTTCTACAAAAAATTCATTGCATTGTGGGATAAGCACAAGGATGGCCCTGGTGAGGCATACCTTCCGCAAATTTATAATAACCCTGAGGTTCGAGAGCTTGCACAGAAAGCATTCATGCAAGCTTTGTTCCATGACACCCTTGGATTTGGTGCAGCAAAAATGATAAGGTGAGCTGACAAGTTTCCTTCTTTATCTGTTGCACTTTGTGTACTTCATCTGAGATTCCTTACACTTATGGCTTCATTTACTCCACTGAAATTTTATGCCTTGGATTGTTGGTGCCTTTGGCATCTTCCTCCAGCTCTACCTTTTCAAAGTTAACTAGCTTATTACTGAAAATATTTTTCCTAGCTTATTGCTGAATTTTTTTCCCAGCTGATCCTGATAGCTTCTCCCATTTCTGTTTTTTTTTTTATTTATTTTTTTTAGTTTTTTCAGTTCTAGCCTCTTGTTTGACAGCACACGTTCCATGAGGACAATAAGCATATCTTCTTAAATCTTTATATAACTAGCAGCATTGGAAGCTTTTATCCTATTACTATAACTAAGAGTAACTCAACATATTCTAGATCAAATGATCTATGATTATTGAGTTCACAATGGATAACAGATCCTTCTACCTCTATTGCATCTAAGCCACTGAAAATATTGATAAGTTAACAAGGTTTATGATCATTCTGGTAGCCTGAACTTGCAAATGTCCTACTGTAGGAGATTAAAACTTAACATAAATTGGCTTATACTGCCACTCTTTTTACTTATGCTGATCTCACTTTTTATGACTTTTACTACCTGTACTGCAGCTTTCTTGTAATTTAATTTTATAAAAATATTCTAATTCTTGAACTAATCAATTTGGGATTATGATGATATTGTTTTATCCTCTTTTTTATTTTTTTTCCCAATTAAAAGGAGAATTGTCGGGGTAGCTCATGTTGAGGATTTTGAATCTATTAAAGATGCTAGCAAACGAGCTAACTGCGAGAGACAAGCGCTTGAGCTTGCAAAACTACTTCTCAAGGAAAGGCAGAATTTCGTGTCCATCAGTGAAGTTGTCGCAGCAATAAAAATGCCATTGAATTCATGACAAACTTTGGGGTAACTTCCTATCCTTTGTTTCATCTGCTGTGGTTCTGGATTATCTGCACATTTTGATGATCACGGAGTATCTCATTCCAATTAAATAAATTATATTCTAAGTAATTTATACCAAAATGAACAAAGTCGTGCAAAGTTTATCCATATAATCTCGTAAAAGAGTGGCAAAAATGGAAAAGAAAATACAAAGTTCAACTTCTTGAGAGAGAAAATACCGTATGCTGCTATTCATGAAGTGCTTGCAGGGATTAGAATTTTTTTTTCTCCTCCCAATGGAAATGCATGCTCATGGCAATACGGTATTTTATTTAACTGCTTGCTAACAACACTATTTTGCATACTCTGCCTTGTACTCCCTCCAAAGTAGCTCAACAGGCTTTCCTAGCAGCTCAACAAAGTAGTCAATGCTATAGGCACTCTTCATTTTCTTATTAAGTTCAGCTACAAACCCGATTTCAATATCATTGCAGTAGTCCAAAAATCTGGCTTTAACACCATACACTTGATCCAACCTCTCACCTTGCCCTGGTTGTGGCCATTTACTAGGTGCATAATTAGCCTTTAATCTTACAAAATCTGCAACCCCTTCTATTAATTCTTCTGGAGTTTGCCCATTACCATCCCACTGCCATATATTTACCATTTCATGATAAAAGTATACCAGTAACTTCACTTCTAAAATTTGTGGAATAATTTTCTATATATTATGTGCTAATGTGAATATTGTTATCTTCAGTGTATGCAACTTCATCTGTATCTTCAATGATCAAGCTGATTTTTGGCACGTAATTTCTCTACATCATGTCGTTTAACTGCAGGAGCTTCCATATAAATTCAGCTGCGTTGATTCAGTACTCTATTCACTGAATAAAGGGAATCTAAATTAGAGTATTATAAGTTTGCTCCTGATCAAGTCCTATAAAAGCAAGCTTAGTGTCAATTAAGATGCTATTCAGAGACATAAAAATAGATAGCAACAAGTTTCTAAACATCAATTTTTATTTATGTAAATGTAGACATATCCCCATATATATAGAGATATACACCATTTTATTTCTTTTATTACTAGAGCAAAACACACCAGATAAAGCTGCTTTGCCACCTGACTAATGAGCTTACTCGTCCAGATGGCAAATAAAACAATTTTAATTTGCTTTAATTGGCATATTTAACCTTATAACTACTCCAAAGCCGATCAACAGACTTTCCTAAAATATCAACAAAATAGCGATCACTATATCCATTTTTCATCTTTTTATTTAGCTTAGCCACAAACCCATTTTCAAGACCATTTAAATAGTCCATAAATCTTGCTGTAACATCATATCCTTGATCCCACTTAAAACCTTTGCCTGGCCTAACCCAGTGATTAGGTGCATAATTAGCCTCTAATCTAACAAAATCAGCAATTCCTTCAATTAATCCTCTTGGAGCTTGTCCATCACCAATGGCTTGCCATACATGCGCCATTTCATGGTAAATTACGCCAGTAAATTCCCTTTTCAAATCACCAGAGTAATTTGCTATATACCTTGAACTAACATGGATTTCATTGTCATTGACATATGCCACATTATCCATGTCATCTATGAACAAGCTGATTTTTTTCAGAGGTTTTCTGTCTACTTCATTAGCTAGCTGGAATAGTCTCAATGTGAAATCTGATGCAGCTGCTAGGGTTTGCTTGCTGTATTCTTCTCCGATTTCCTCATCGAAGCGGGCCCCACCTGCCGTAGAGGTGGCGGTGTTGGTGACTGTGTAGTCCAGTGCATTGTTGGGTTGGATGGCTGCTAGGACTAGGAGCAAAGAGAGGATAAAAGAGTGGTGAAACATGATTGTTTTAGTATAGAGCTAAATAGGGTTTGTGTGAGAAGTTAATGTGATGAAGTCTATGGTTTATATAGAGATTTGGATGTGATAAATTCATAAAACAAGTGGAAAGGTATAATGGGTAAGTAGGTTGATATCACCATGCAAAGTGGTTCTCTTGTAATCACAATTTAAGCATGCTCATGGAATTCCTTACTCAACTTAAAAACCTAATACAAGCCTTTCACGTTATAATTCTGATTTTGGCCAATATATGTCAACTCTCACAATGGTTGCCCTTGTTATACACAATGGTTGCCCTTTTAGTACAGAGTTGACAATATATGTCAACTTATTTTGGGTTTATTCTTTTATTTAGTTAATAATACAATAGCTCTCATACAAATGGAGACGCAAATTAATCCTAATTTGCATATTTAGCCTTATAATCACTCCAAAGCTGATCAACAAATTTCCCTAAAAGATCAACAAAATACTGCTTACTATGGCCACTTCTCATCTTCTTTATTAAGTTTAGCCACAAACCCATTTTTAATCCCATTACAATAGTCCAAAAATCTTGCTGTAACATCATATCCTTGGTCCCACCTATCTCCTTGCCCTGGCTGAACCCAATGGCTTGGTATATAATTAGCCTTTAACCTCACAAAATCCGCAATTCCTTCAATTAATCCACCTGGTGCTTGCCCATTACCATTCCATTGCCATATATGCTATATTTCATTTCATGGTAAATTACACCATTAAACGCCCTTTTCAAATCACCTGAATAAGATCCTATATACTTTGCACTAAAATGAATTTCATTATTTGTAGCGTATGCTCCACCGTCCATATCATCTATGAACAAGCTTACTTTTTGTACATTTTCCTATCTTTTGCATTGGGTTGTTGGAACACTCTCCATATAAAATCTGTGGCAGCTGATAGTTGTTGTTTGCTCTATTTTTTCTCGATTTCTGCCGTGAAACGGGTTCCACCAGCCGTGGATGCCGCCGTGTTAGTGACCGTGTACTCAACTGCTTGGTTGGGTTGAATGGTGCCTAGGATTACTAGCAAAGAGAGGATTAAAGCGCGGTGAAACATGGTTAATGTTTTTGGCTAGGCATGTGGGAGAATGTGGCTAAGAAAGTGGTGCATTTATACAAGTGGAGAGCTGGACATTATTATTAGCTACGTGCATGACAGTGACTTTATTTATTTATTTACTTTTTCTTACTTTTTCAAATCTATAGCCTTTGAAACGGTCCACTTTGGAGAATAGTCCACAAAAGAGGCACAAATACGTGATTAAATTAAATACTCTTATGATTTTTTTCTATTTTTTTATTAAAAATAAAAAATTTAAACTCCATCGTTTTTGTAAATTAATTCCACAAATATTATAAATTGATTTTATTTACAGTAAAAAAAACTTTATTTATTATCGTTAACTATTTTCAAAATATGTTTAAAATTTTAATCGATAACTCATTAAGAATGTTAAATGTTTAATAAAATTGAAGTGACATAAATTTTAATCGATAATGCATGGCGCTAGTCATGACATGTTTTCAACAATTTGATTTTGTATGCCCCAAGTGCTAATTGAATACAACCAAATCAACCTGATTCTGCATGCCAAGACACTAATCAAGGAAGACCTTTTATTTTTATAGCAATTCTACATGCTCCATGCGCTAATTGGACAAGGGAAAACTCACTGCCTTAAATGGAGTTAGTCTCAAGCCTTCAATGAAGTTAGTCTCAAGCCATCTTGATTTTACGTGTCTTAGGCACTAATCAAACGTATTCAAATAACCTGATTCTATATGCTCCAGGCGCTAATCAGAGTTAATTAATTTATCCCGATTCTCTGTGCCTCAGGTACTAATCGAACAATCAACACAAGATTAACACATCGACAAGTTAATGTTAAATATCCAAATTCAAGGTTAATGTGTCAGCTAAATGATGATAACTACTCGATCAAGAGACTCACTGCCTTAAAAGGTACGTGATGCAATCAAACGAGAGAGTCGCTGCCTCAGGTACGCATCTTTTTTCTTTCATTCTGAATTTTGGCTCACTTTAGCACTAGTGCACCTGTTTCCCGAAATTGGGGGTAGCTATAGATACCGTGACTTGAGACAGCCTAGATTAGAGTTACCTGATGATGAGAAAATAGTGTATTACTGGAGCAAGTTTGAATCTCGAACCTCTGATCGTGGATTTGTCATTTTCTCTTAAAGATTTTCATGATTCTCTAAATACTTTCAAATATTTTCGAGTGTTTTAACAAGATAGCAAAAAAATCCTATTTTTGGACTAATAGTGGTGGCAGATGGCTATCTGTCACCTGAAGGGCGGCTATCTATGGGTCCTCACCTCCGAAACAGTGTAAATTAGGGGCATTTGGAAAATCTGAGGTCTAGTAATGAGGGACGACCATCCCTCACTCACAGACGCCCCGTTCCTAGGTTGAATTTCCCACGTTTTCTTGGAATTTCAAAAAGGAAAAAGTTTTTTATAAAGATCAAGTTCAAATTTTGGAGATTTTATCTCCTAATCAGGCAATTTTTGAGTTGTATTTGAATTGAAACTCTCATTTAGGTATAAAAAACAAAAACCTAGAGTTTTGGAAAAAGAGGAATCATTATCCTTTGAGAGAAAACCATTAGAGAAGGAAGAAAATTAATTTCTTTCTCTCTCTAAAAGGTTTATGCCTTAGCAGTTTTCTTGATACAAAATGAATTTCATACTTCTTTTTAAAGAATAAAAGACCATAATTCAGAACAGAGATATGGATTTCAGAAATTACAAACACAGAATATCTCCTAAGGGTAATATTCTAGGCTCATTCATATTTTCTCTCTCTACAATTCATTCGCTTAATTTCATGATTGTTTGGATGTTAAATTGATTCATTTTGACCGTTAAAACTGAATAATATGTTGCCTTATTAAAGTATAATTCATTTTTGATTTGTGCAATGAATTAGAGGCATGATGGTCAAAAAGGAATTTCTCCATTATTGTCATGAAGTTCTTTTTCTTTATATGTATATATGTGTTGTGTTTCCTCAATTTTAATGCAACATGATGTATGTTTTAGTGTTTCAATATGTTTTAGCATGATTTAATGTTTAATTATTGCATATCCAGGACTAAGGTATTTATTTGAGAAATTTCCTGAATTTTTCTTTTGTTTTGCAAGTTTCTATTCTATTTTAGAGGTAACGGAAGGGAAAAAGGTGTGAGGGATGGTTGTCTTTCTTTTGCTTTCCTCCTGGTAGTCCCTCGCTTCTTTTTGGCCATCTCCGGGTTATTTTTGTAGGGTTTTTTCCATGCATTTAAGGGTTTTTTGTGTCTTTTATTTAATATTTATTTTATACAGCATTTATGCAATATTTTGGTATGTTTTGTTATTGTTCACATGTTGCTGTAATTAGTCTATTCGTGTGTACAAATTATATAATTTTTTTATCATCAGCGCTAACTAATTTGCTTGTTTTACATTTTCGAGCAATTTATTTATTTATGGCCGTGGAGAACATATGGTATTTGCATAGAAAGTCGTGCTCCCGCTCTGGTCATCATGTTTATTCAGATTACTTGAATTTTTTATTTGATTATTATGTTGTTTGTTATTTATTTATTTTCTTCGTTAGTATTTCATTTAATTTGGGCTATATTATCTTTTGGGGTTTGCAATAGCTAGTAAAAAAAGATTTTTCGAGCACGCTAAACCGAAAGGCATCTAAAATTTTTCTAGCAAAAGAATTAGGATTTTTCCATAAAACATTGACCAATGTTCAATTTTCTACCCAAAGTTCACACAATATAATAAAACGTTTTTTTTATAAAATATGCATGAAAGAACTAATGTTCCTAACCCAAAATGAACGTTTTGACTTATGTATGCATATTGCTTTATTCTTATTTTGTTGGACAATTTACTTATGTAATAATTTTTAAGTAGGATTTTGTTTCAAGTATTTATTTATTACTTTCTTTACTTGCTTGGGATAAATTTTATTGCTTGCATCGTGTAAAAGAGGAGAACGGATTAATTTTAAAACTCAATTATAAAATAACACCTAACCGAGATGCCTAATAAGAGGGATGTCCTGAATACCAGTCTCTGTTTGGGTATCAAAATAAGGTAGAGATTCAATTCTCAATATTTTGTTGGGTGGTGACTTCATAAAACCTGTCTGTTTGTGCCCACTAGTAGACGCCTTCATAGGTTGACCGTTAGCAATAATTAGGGTTCAATCATTTTTATTGTAAAGCGGCCAATTTATGATTAAAAGCGAGCCCCCTCCAGTCTTGACCCCTAAAAGTGGGCTTCGAGAATGAACTCGAAAGCGAAGTGCGAGCTCTAGCGTGCATCACTGTAACGCCCCAACCACTAATAATAACTGAACTGACCCGATAATAAAATAAATAATAAATAAATGAGAACTTAAAAATGTAATAAAGAATGGAAAAATAAAGAAGAGAATAATGTATATATATGTGTAGTTGATTTGGGGGCAATACATAAATAGAAGGAAGGAATGATTGAGGGTTTAAAACTTAGGGGACCTAAGAGGAAATTTGCCAAAACTACGTCATTTTGGCCTTGGAATTTCCTCATCTTTTTCTTTCTTTTGGTTGGAAGATCGGGACTACCCTCCCTAAAACCACCGCCCCACTCTTCCCTTCCCTCCTTCCTCTTTCTCCTCTTCGGTCCAGCCACACCAGCAGCTCTCTCTGCCATTACAGCCCATCCATTCTGTCGTTTCCTTCTTCTTCTTCGCATGGCAACAGCCTCACCTTCCCTTGTTTCTTCTCTTTCCTAGTTCGATCCCTTCACAATTTGACCCCCCCTTTGTGTTGCTCCTCCTCTTTTACTTGTTGGGTAAGCTTTCCTTCACTTCTAATTATTGTTTTATGATGAAAGATTTGAAGGAGAAGTGGAAAAAATTTAAATCTAGGGATTTATGTAATTAGAGAAAAACTTAATCCATACTAGTTAGATGAAAATTTAGCTAAATAATTGTTCAAAATTGCTGTAATTTATGAAATTGTATATTAATTGTTGAGAAATTCATATTGGGCTATGGGCTAGCTTGTGTAGAGAGAAGAAATGAAATAGATGAAAGAGGTAAAGAAAGAGAAGAAAAATGATGGTTTAGAAATTTTAAAGCTAAAAATTGAAGAAGATATCAATAAAATAAGTAAGTATTCAAGCAAATTTATTTTTCCTTTTGATTATGCCTTATGTATGTTAGAATTTTTAAGTTATTGTTGATTTTGTTATGGTTAGAGCTATGCAAATTAAGTTTGAAATTAAATAAGGCTATGTTTATGATTGGTTGTGAATTTAAGGATCAATAGGCATGCATTATAGATGATATACATTGAGTATGCTTTATGTATGTGGAGATTTTTGAGTTATAGTTTATTTTATTATGGTTAATGTTATAAATATTGAGTTTAAAATTAAACAAGGTTGTGTTTATGAATTAGTTGTGAATTTAAGGACTAATAGGTATGTTTTATAGCTAATATAAATTGAGAATGGCTTTGAGATAGCCAACATAATTAGAGAAAATTTTGCTTGAATTGTAATTGATGACATAAAGCCGTTTAGATTTTTAATTCTTGATGTAATAATGAGTTGTTAGTCTAAACATGTTATTGAAGGCAAGGAAAGGTGAAATTAAAGGTTAAATTAATTGATTAAAAGTAAGTAAAGTACATTTGATGTGAAAATTACTTACAAACATAGCTAAATGCCCAATAAGAAATTTTTAAAAGGAAATAAAATAAGCTAAATTATTGAAATTTGTAAATTTATCATTTGTCCTTAGTAAAATCAGACAGGAATTGGAGAAATTGGAGAAAATTGGCATGCCAATTGGGGAACTAGCAGTATTGTGCCTCGATATGTAAGACCAGATTGGATGGCTCCAAGAGCTCTTTTGGTGTATGTAATTAAATTGAGTCATGGACTGGATGGCTTCGAGAGCTCGGCCCACATTTGCGTGTATATATGTGTGTGTGTGTGTGTATAGGAATGAATGCATATGTTGAATAGAAAAATTACGTATGTTAATTGAGAAAATTGTTAAAAGCAGACTCGATGGTTCCGAGAACTCGGTCCCTCGATTGGATCCAGTTTATCTAGCTCGATACGATTCTGCTAGATTTACTTGGGGCAAATATTAAGCATAGCCTTTAAATATCCATTTACATAAATTAGAAACTTCTAATAATTAGATAATTAATTAATCAAGTAATAGATAAATAAACACACACACACACACACACTTGCTTAATTCACCTTTAATGGATTCTCCTATCGGTGGTGTGTGTGTGGTAAATGAGAACGTGCATTGCTTGACCATTTAAACTTGTATGTTCTTTCGTTATTTATCATATATTTTGGAAAAATATAATTTCTTGAATACCACTAAGCAATATGCTTAGCGTATGGGTTTTCTTTCTGCGTGTAGGTTGAAAAAATTATTTTGAAAAAAGTAGATAGTGGATCTGCAGCAAAATTTGAGTCACCTCTGAGGAGTGAAAAAAATTTTAGGTGGATGCACTTTGTTCTTTTTATCTTCTTTTTAACATTTTGGCATGTACACTGATTTTGGAGATGTAAAATATATATGTAAATAACTATGGACAGTAATGATGTAAATTATATTAGAAATAGCGAAAAACCAATTATGCTATGTTTTATATAATTATTGAATATTAAGGTTTGAAGTGTTGGAGGAAGGGAATTTCATATTGTATTGGGGTTTGAATTGGAGACGGATGATATATTTGATGTTATTGGGAGTGTTTTAAATGCTTTTTTTTTCAGCAAGTTTAAAAGAATTTTAGGGGATATTCTGCCAAAATTTTTATAAATTAAATAGTATTTTAACTAAAATTTTATTTATCTTGGTTAGAGAAACCTAAACTCGATTGTGATATCCGGTATTCGGGTCTTCTAATTGACTGGGTATAGGGTATTACAATCACAACATTAATAAGGGCCCTGATATTGTGTGATTATCCAAAAAGGACTTTTTCCTTTATTCACAACTCTTAACGACCATGTGCATCCACTATTAGGCTTTACGCATTTTATAACCCAATATTTTGGCTTGGATTCAACAACCTTAAAATCAATATTTCTCGTAATTAAGTATTTCTTCACACACAAATTTACTTCATCCTTATTGTTAAAAACCAAACCTTTCGATAACTCCGAGCTACCATCCTAAGTTTGAAGGTGAACACCTTCTGATAGATCAATTTGTGATGCATCGAAGTCAAATTGTGAATAATGCTCCCGATGAAAAGTTAAAGATGGCATTGCCAGTCTCTCCAATATCATACACTAATGCTAATAGGTTGACAGATAATGTATGATCATATTCATCGCCTTCACCAAATTCAGAGTCATCAGTTTCTTCGCCCATATTTGCAGTTTTAGCCTCAACATCATCATTAGGTGACAAATAATCATTATTCAAAGCCAAGTCTTCAAGATCATCATCGGCTCCCAAATCAACCGAACTTTCATTAACAATGTCATCAACAATTGGATTATTAAAAGGAACTTCATTTTCATGTGATTTTGGAGTGTTAATGGATGTGGACTGGCGAAGTAAATCACTATCTCGAAGTGTGACAAACTGCCTCAGTTTACTAGGAACTGAATATATCCTCTGGGTAACTTATCTTCTTTGATAATTCTGATAAGTTGTTTGACTTGCCTCAGTATTGGATGGATCAATAGAATCCCTGACAGTTGCATGGCTACTTAATCTATTACAAAAAAATGGATTTTGTCAAGAAATTACCAACCCTGTGACTAAATGACCGCCAAGGTTGACTAATACAATCATTAGACATCTAGCTAATTGACTGCATCGCCTGACTCAAACAATAATTAGGAATCTGGCTAATTGATCGTCGTTGAAGACTATGGCCTGAGCATTCACTTGCCTCTCTTCCGAGCAAGTCATCATCATGTCAAATTACACCCTCATCTCCTCAGTGGCTAACTGAATGTCGTAGTCGTCTTGGTTCGATATTTTGACTTGGATCGACATCTACTCGATGTCTAACTAATTGTTGTTGCCGGCTTTTATCCACATTTTTTACTGGATCTCTAATAAAGTCAAAAAAATTTGATTGGCACGCCAAATCAATATCTTGTTGACTTATGGACGGCCTCGACTGACTAGGATGAACATCATTTACATAGAATTGTTCACTTGCCTCGAAGTTTTCCGTTCGTAATTCATCATTTGTTAATTGATAATTGGGTGCATATGTAGGTAGATTAGCTCCCGCACCTCCTTCACCAACTACAATAATTAATTCCACCAAGTTATAATCTTCATATTTACTTAAATTATTATATATTGTCTCAATATCATCGTTGTCTACCAAATCCACTGACATCTAATATAGTGATCCTCGATTGTACATTGGATACTTGTAGATGATCCTGGACACCACGTTGTTCACACCTAAAACCAATTTAGCATGGATTTTATGGATCAATTCGGAAAGGGTTGGTTTATTTTTAATTTTCAGTCACCCTGTAATAGCATTTGGAGCAGATATGTCATATTGAAAACTTGTCAATCCATAAAGTATTTGCCCTCCCGTGTGCGAAAAAAATTCAGTATATGCTGTCATCTTCTCGTTACCTACAATTCAAAATCAAATTATATAAATTTTATGTTTTAAATATTTAATCTATTACCAAAAAAATAATATTTATTTCATTATATTCAAATATTAATAATACCATTTTCATTAGATTGAATTGTCAAATACTGTAAAATTTACCACTATTAAGATAATAATTATTCTATTTAATTATATAAAAAATATTAAATATGCTAATATTATTACATATTATAATTATACATGCTTAATTTACTTAACATCATTACAGAATATTGGTACATAATACAATAAATATTTTATCAATACAAACCAATAATTTTGGATTACATTCTAATAAACAGAGTATTTGGGCCATATATTATAATTGTACCGCTTACAATAAGTTTTTTGATCTATTGGCATAATATCTCTGACTTTTAAATAATTTTTTTTCACTAATATTTATTATATATTTCATCAATATGAGAACTAATTGCTGATATTTTTCTACGTCCTGTCTATTCCAAATTTTCATAATAGACTTCAAGTAAATTATTGAAATTGTCATTTACAGCATATCTACCATCTTCGCTTCCGTCATGAAATATCCTTGCATGATAATTTCTTATAATTTTTTATTTATTATAATAATGTGATCGGATATTGTTGGACTATTTTTAACTGGGCAATTATACAGATCATTTCATTTTTGGCTGACAATTTTTCTTTCAATATCACCTCTCATGGCTTTTGAAGCTAAATATCGGTACACTATCTGTCATATAAAATTAATAGAATAAATATTATTGATAACATCCAAAATAAAATTAACTATAAGGCCGACCCATTAAAGGCCCACGAAGAGGCCTAAGATCAGAAGCCCATAAAGCCCAATACTCAAGGGTATAAATATGAGAGGTAAACACATAACAGGGGGGCTCTCTCTCTCTAAACTCTTATACTTCCTCTCTCCATTAAGCTTTCTCTCCACACTTCGATAGCTAACTTAGGCATCGGAACTCAAAAGCCCGGTAAGACCGGGCTAGTTTTCTTTTTTGTAGGTCATTAAAGCCTTCTTCACCATGGTCGGCGATTTCTCCTTCTACGGTAAAATTTTATGTTTTATCATTTGGTACTTTCATTGAGATTTGACGTTGGATCTGAGCTATTTAGCCTTAAATCGAAGAAAATGGATAGTCATGGATGACTTTAAGTCCCATATCTGTTGAAAATTGAGCGAAGAAACCACCTCAGGCAGAGTAAAAGGCAAAGAAAGCCTAGATCTGAAAGATCTTGAGCTTGATCTCACAATAAAAGCTTAAATCTGAAAGATATTGAGTTTCTTTTCAAAGGAAAGGCCTAGATCTAAAGATCCTGGATTTGATCTTGTAAAAAAAAGGGCAAAGAGAGAAGTGATGCGGGTGTTGTGCTCCAAGAAAAATAGAGCAAGGTGACAACCAAACTCACCGGAGAGGTCTCCACCAGACAAAAGTGATGGTAGGAAGAACAAACAAAACTGGAATGAGAAAATAAAAAAGCAAGTTTCAGTGGATAGCATTGACTGCAAATCCATCTCTATCCCTTGAAAGATATGATGGATGTGTCCCACCTCTACAACAAAAAAGCATGTGACTACCTACCACACCTTTGAAGATCTGAAAATATATATTTTGAAAGTTTTTTGGTCCAACACCAGGTATGTATATTAAGAATTTATTTAATATATCTCTCCGCCAAGAGCGGATCGAAAGACCATCCATCTCCAAGAGCGGATCGGATGGAGAACGATCGGTCTGATCGGAAGACCATCCACCACCAAGAGCGGATCGGATAGAGAATGATCGGTCGGATCGAAAGACCGTCCATCGCCATGAGCGGATCGGACGGATATTATCTCTCCGCCAAGAGCGAATCGAATTGAAAGACCATCCATCGCCAAGAGCGGATCGAATGGAAAATGATCGGTCGGGTCGGAAGACCGTCCATCGCCAAGAGTAGATCGGACGGATATTATCTCTCCGCTAAGAGCGGATCGAATTGGAAGACCATCCATCTCCAAGAGCGGATCAGATGGGGTTATCTCTCCGTCAAGAGCGGATCGGAAGACCATCCATCACCAAGAACGGATCGGATGGAGAACGATCAGTCTGATCGGAAGACCATCCATCGTCAAGAGCGGATCGGATGGAGAATGATCGGTCGGGTCGGAAGACCGTCCATTGTCAAGAGCGGATCGAATCGAAAGACCATCCATCACCAAGAGCGAATCGAACGGGGTTATCTCTTCACCAAGAGCGGATTGAATCGAAAGACCGTCCATCGCCAAGAGCGGATCGAACAAGGTTATCTCTCCGCCAAGAGCGGATCGAATCAGAAGACCGTCCATCGCCAAGAGCGGATCGAACGGATATTATCTCTCCGTCAAGAGCGGATCGAATCGAAAGACCGTCCATCGCCAAGAGTGGATTGGACGGGGTTATCTCTCTGCCAAGAGCGGATCGAATCGGAAGACCGTCCATCGCCAAGAGCGGATCGGATGTGATTTTTTCCACCGCCAAGAGCGGATCGGATGTAGTTATCTCTTAGACACATAAGCAACCGCAAAGCAGGTCAGTAAATATTTATAAAATTATTTTCACAGTAAAATTGCAAAAATTATTTGCAGGATAAAAATTATAAAACGGGTAACTCTCCACAAGCGGGTAACTCCCAAAGATAAGATTCTCCAAACGGGTAACTCTCCACAAGCGGGTAACTCCCAAATATAAGATTCTCCAAATGGATAACTCCCCACAAGCGAGTAACTCCCAAAGATAAGATTATCTAAACAGGTAACTCCCCATAAGCGGGTAACTCCCAAAATTATCGAGCCATCGATCTCAAAGATCGAATTGCGTGGAGGGGGACTAGTGATAACACCCAAAATAAAATTAACTATAAGGCCGGCCCATTAAAGGCCCACGAAGAGACCTAAGATCAGAAGCCCATAAAGCCCAACACTCTAGGGTATAAATATGAGAGGTAAACACATAATAGGGGGGCTCTCTCTCTCTAAACTCTTCTACTTCCTCTCTCCATTAAGCTTTCTCTCCACACTTCGATAGCTAACTTAGGCATAGGAACTCAAAAGTCCGGCAAGACCGGGCTATTTTTCTTTTTTGCAGGTCATTAAAACCTTTTTCACCATAGCAGGCAATCTCTCCTTCTCCGGTAAAATTTTATATTTTATCAATTATATTAAATTTAAATTTGCACATTTTTTATTTATCATGATATTTTATCAAATTAAAATTAGTCATATTAATTTATAAATATTTTAAAATATTACGGTCTAATAAGAGAATATATATTTTTTTAATAATTATCTAATTGTAAATTACAAATAAATAAACAAATTTTAGTTGAAATAATACCTTACTTATTAGGCTAGTATTTCGAAAGATTTTTTGTTTATTAAATGTATAATACCTGTAATTTATCAAATTAAATACAAAATTAATTTAATATGTTAACAATTAAAATAGAAAATATTAAATTATAAATAATTACATTAAAAATCTTACCATATATTAATAATATGTTGTAAAAGTGTTGATAAGAATTAATAATACACTCAAAGTTTTAATGAACTTATCTCTCTTTACTCATTGGAACACTGTAATTATGAAATGCAAATGAAACAAAGCGAAATCCTGGCCTACTTCCTTCGGTTTATATATACATAGTTAGAGAATTTTTTCAACGCGTTCTATAATTGTTAGCTTGAAAAGGCAAAAAAACGAGCCTAAATCTGTAGTACTGGGTTGCGGGTGCAGAGCTTGAACCCGTTTACTTGAGCTATGATATCAAGCACCAATAATGCTCAATTTGCTGTTCATAGTGGGCCTCACTCCTTCATTCCCAGAGCCTCTCCCTACGGGATCTTAGTCTCTGATCTCCTCCACTTGCGGGCACCATAATCCCATTCCTGTAGCCTCTTCCTATGCGATCTAAGTCTCCGGTCTCCTTCACCTGTGGGCCTCACAATCTCATTGTCGTTGCCTCTTTCTACAGGATCCAATGCACCCCAATACCCTAAGTAAAATTCAAAACACTTTATTTTTATAAATATTCTTTCTATCCGCATTATTTGAAAAAAATGTCCCCAATATGAGTCAATGTATGATTTTTTTTTTTAAACATTGATTAATTTGGTAAAATAAAGATCATTCAAAAAAAATCCTGTTGTTGTTTTTGCTGCTGCAAAATTAAGCTATCCTAATTCGTCATTTAGTGGTTATTACTTGTCCAGGTGCATTGAACCGTGCGTGGGTCACGCTTTCCTCTCATTTTGGTCAGTCAACTCTTCCACTCGCTTTTCTATTTTGCTAACTTTAACCGTCCCTTTCCCGCTTAAAACCTGCCGCCACATCTCCGCAACCGTGTATGGCGTTTACGGAGTTCAGGCCGCTGGAATCGAAATCTTTGATAGAGTACATAAAGGTTACTCCTGCTTTATCCAACAAGATTGGGAACAAGTTCGATGATTTGACGATCAAAGAAGTTGGGGATGGGAATCTCAACTTTGTTTACATTGTTGTTGGATCTGACGGCTCTTTTGTCATCAAGCAGGTGAGTTTAAGATTGCGTTTCAGTTTCAGTTTTTGCAACTCTCTTTGATTGCCCAGGTATTGAAAATGAGAGAAAACCTCAAAGCTTGAATATTTTTTGAGCTTTCCAATGAAAAGATCAAACCTTGTTGATTGGATTAGATATGGTGTGGGGTAGAGAGACAGTAGGAAATGAGAAAAAAAAATTAAAGCTTGAATCTTTTTTGAGTTTTCCATGCAAAGAATAAAATTTGTAGTTAGATTGCATATAGGTAGGCATTGTTTGGACTACTCTCCTGCTTGTATCAAATTTGAATGCAATTGCTAATTGGAAGCTACAGAAACTTTGCTTCTCCTGTTAGAATCACTGCAATTGAGATAGTAGTCAGATTTTTTTGGTATTTATGTGTAGGCACTTCCTTATGTACGTTTAATTGGAGAATCATGGCCCATGACTAAGGAAAGAGCATATTTTGAAGCCCTGATACTTAAACAGCATGGCCGATTATGCCCCGAGCATGTTCCTGAAGTTTATCATTTTGACCATACAATGTGTTTGATTGGTATGTGATACCTGGAGCCCCCACATATTATTCTGAGAAAAGGTTTAATTGGTGGACATGAGTATCCTCATCTACCAGAGCACATGTCTGATTATATGGCAAAGACACTTTTCTACACATCCCTTCTGTACCTTACCACCACTGAGCACAAACGTGCTGGTATGTACTTCTACCCTTCGCTAGATGTTCTTTATTTTGATTTGTTGGTTACATGTTAAATTTTCATTATTGCTATGACATCTATAGCCTTGAAGAATTTCAAATTGTTTCCAACTTGAATACTTTAAATGGTTTGCTGCAGTTGCTGAATATTGTGGGAATGTGGAGATGTGCAGACTAACTGAGCAGGTTGTTTTCTCTGACCCGTACAAAGTATCTCAATATAACCGTTGGACCTCTCCTTACCTTGATAGGGATGCTGAGGCTGTCCGTGAGGATAATATTTTAAAACTTGAAGTTGCTGAATTGAAATCCAAGTACTGTCTTCATCTTCCCAGCTAATTGTTTCAAAATGTACTACAGTTAGTTCATCGTCATCTTTCTTTCATAGGTTTTGTGAAAGGGCACAAGCATTAATACATGGAGATCTCCACACTAGTTCTATCATGATTACTTCTGATTCAACTCAAGTTATTGATCCAGAATTTGGATTTTATGGTCCAATGGGTTTTGATATTGGAGCTTTTATTGGAAACTTGATTTTGGCATACTATGCTCAAAATGGCCATGCTGATTCCGTCAATGACCGTAAAGTACGCTCAACTTTTGTTATTTTATTCTTTCTTTTTGCTCCTCTTTTCTGAAATCTTATGTTCAGTATCTGTTGTTATAAATTTATAAACGAGGACCACATGGTCTTATGTGTTGCTTCTTGCATTATTTTAGTTTAAAATATATGCATTTAGTTGCTCCTTTGGTCATGTATAGGGCTTTTCGAATCTTAGTAATAATCATATTGCGATAGAAATAGACAGAGATGCAAGACTGAGCAATAACCGTTGAATTAAATTGAAGAATGCCAATAACGAGCAAGAAAGATAATGTATTATAATGTTTGGTTCAAAAGTAGGCTTTAAATAGAAGCAGCAGTTAGGAAAGCTGCTTGGGCATTGTGTTGGAGAGTTGAGAATGTTCTGTAGCTGTCGGAAGCCACCTAAATTTGTCTTTATGCGTGTGCATGTTTTTGTGTGTGATAATGACCATAACAGCCTGAAACTTGCAGATTACCTTTGTCCAACATCGGAGATTTGAATTTACAATCCTTATAACTTGACACTGTGGAAGGTAATGAGAGCAAATGAGACAATGTGGAATGTATCGGGATTAGAGGATACCCTTAGCAAATGAGACAATATGGAAAAAATGAAGAGAAGAAAGAGAGAAAACTTACTAGGCAGACATAGTCCTTTCAATTCTAGTAAAAATAAAATAAAATCTAAGAAAAATAACTTCCTAAACAGATATTTGTAGAAATCTACAGGCTATTCTCTGTCCTCTTGAGATAAGTAATCCTACACTAGGAAAATAAAACCCAGTACTGATCAAGAATCCAGACACTTGTTTATTATTTATTTTGAAGTTTGTCTGAAAGACATATTCTAATGCAGTCATATAAAGAATGGATTTTGAGGACGATTGAAGATACATGGAATCTTTTCTACAAAAAATTCATTGCATTGTGAGCACAAGGATGGCCCTGGTGAGGCATACCTTCCGCAAATTTATAATAACCCTGAGGTTCGAGAGCTTGCACAGAAAGCATTCATGCAAGCTTTGTTCCATGACACCCTTGGATTTGGTGCAGCAAAAATGATAAGGTGAGCTGACAAGTTTCCTTCTTTATCTGTTGCACTTTGTGTACTTCATCTGAGATTCCTTACACTTATGGCTTCATTTACTCCACTGAAATTTTATGCCTTGGATTGTTGGTGCCTTTGGCATCTTCCTCCAGCTCTAACTTTTCAAAGTTAACTAGCTTATTACTGAAATATTTTTCCTAGCTTATTGCTGAATTTTTTTTCCCAGCTGATCCTGATAGCTTCTCCCATTTCTGTTTTTTTTATTTATTTTTTTTTCGTTTTTTCAGTTCTAGCCTCTTGTTTGACAGCACACTTTCCATGAGGACAATAAGCATATCTTCTTAAATTTTTATATAACCAGCAGCATTGGAAGCTTTTATCCTATTACTATAACTAAGAGTAACTCAACATATTCTAGATCAAATGATCTATGATTATTGAGTTCACAATGGATAACAGATCCTTCTACCTCTATTGCATCTAAGCCACTGAAAATATTGATAAGTTAACAAGGTTTATGATCATTCTGGTAGACTGAACTTGCAAATTTCCTACTGTAGGAGATTAAAACTTAACATAAATTGGCTTATACTGCCACTCTTTTTACTTATGCTGATCTCACTTTTTATGACTTGTACTACCTGTACTGCAGCTTTCTTGTAATTTAATTTTATAAAAATATTCTAATTCTTGAACTAATCAATTCGGGATTATGATGATATTGTTTTATCCTCTTTTTTTTATTTTTTTTCCCAATTAAAAGGAGAATTGTCGGGGTAGCTCATGTTGAGGATTTTGAATCTATTAAAGATGCTAGCAAGCGAGCTAAATGCGAGAGACAAGCGCTTGAGCTTGCAAAATTACTTCTCAAGGAAAGGCGGAATTTCGTGTCCATCAGTGAAGTTGTCGCAGCAATAAAAATGCCATTGAATTCATGACAAACTTTGGGGTAACTTCCTATCCCTTGTTTCATCTGCTGTGGTTCTGGATTATCTGCACATTTTGATGATCACGGAGTATCTCATTCCAATTAAATAAATTATATTCTAAGTAAATTATACCAAAATGAACAAAGTCGTGCAAAATTTATCCATATAATCTCCTAAAAGAGTGGCAAAAATGGAAAAGAAAATACAAAGTTCAACTTCTTGAGAGAGAAACTACTGTATGCTGCTATTCATGAAGTGCTCGCAGGGATTAGAATTTTTTTTTTCTCCTACCAATGGAAATGCATGCTCATGGCAATACAGTATTTTATTTAACTGCTGGCTAACAACACTATTTTGCGTACTTTGCCTTGTACTTCCTCCAAAGTAGCTCAACAGGCTTTCCTAGCAGCTCAACAAAGTAGTCAATGCTATAGGCACTCTTCATTTTCTTATTAAGTTCAGCTACAAACCCGACTTCAATATCATTGCAGTAATCCAAAAATCTGGCTTTAACACCATACACTTGATCCAACCTCTCACCGTGCCCTGGTTGTGGCCATTTACTAGGTGCATATTTAGCCTTTAATCTTACAAAATCTGCAACCCCTTCTATTAATTCTTCTGGAGTTTGCCCATTACCATCCCACTGCCATATATTTACCATTTCGTGATAAAAGTATCCCAGTAACTTCACTTCTAAAATTTGTGGAATAATTTTCTATATATTCTGTGCTAATGTGAATATTGTTATCTTCAGTGTATGCAACTTCATCTGTATCTTCAATGATCAAGCTGATTTTTGTCACGTAATTTCTCTACATCATGTCGTTTAACTGCAGGAGCTTCCATATAAATTCAGCTGCATTGATTCAGTACTCTATTCACTGAATAAAGGCAATCTAAATTACAATATTATAAGTTTGCTCCTGATCAAGTCCTATAAAAGCAAGCTTAGTGTCAATTAAGATGCTATTCAGAGACATAAAAATAGATAGCAACAAGTTTCTAAACACCAATTTTTATTTATGTAAATGCAGAAATATCCCCATATATATAGAGATATACACCATTTTATTTCTTTTATTACTAGAACAAAACACACCAGATAAAGCTGCTTTGTCACCTGACTAATGAGCTTACTCGTCCAGATGGCAAATAAAACAATTTTAATTTGCTTTAATTGGCATATTTAACCTTATAATTACTCCAAAGCTGATCAACAGACTTTCCTAAAATATCAACAAAATAGCGATCGCTATATCCATTTTTCATCTTTTTATTTAGCTAAGCCACAAACCCATTTTCAAGACCATTTAAATAGTCCATAAATCTTGCTGTAACATCATATCCTTGATCCCACTTAAAACCTTTGCCTGGCCTAACCCAGTGATTAGGTGCATAATTAGCCTCTAATCTAACAAAATCAGCAATTCCTTCAATTAATCCTCTTGGAGCTTGTCCGTCACCAATGGCTTGCCATACATGCGCCATGGGCTTGCCATACATGCGCCATTTCATGGTAAATTACGCCAGTAAATTCCCTTTTCAAATCACCAGAGTAATTTGCTATATACCTTGAACTAACATGGATTTCATTGTCATTGACATATGCCACATTATGAACAAGCTGATTTTTTTCAGAGGTTTTCTGTCTACTTCATTAGCAAGCCGGAATAGTCTCAATGTGAAATCTGATGCAGCTGCTAGGGTTTGCTTGCTGTATTCTTCTCCGATTTCCTCATCGAAGCGGGCCCCACCTGCCGTAGAGGTGGCGGTGTTGGTGACTGTGTAGTCCAGTGCATTGTTGGGTTGGATGGCTGCTAGGACTAGGAGCAAAGAGAGGATAAAAGAGTGGTGAAACATGATTGTTTTAGTATAGAGCTAAATAGGTTGTGTGTGAGAAGTTAATGTGATGAAGTCTATGGTTTATATAGAGATTTGGATGTGATAAAATTCATAAAACAAGTGGAAAGGTATAATGGGTAAGTAGGTTGATATCACCATGCAAAGTGGTTCTCTTGTAATCACAATTTAAGCATGCTCATGGAATTCCTTACTCAACTTAAAAACCTAATACAAGCCTTTCACGTTATAATTCTGATTTAATTAGCAATAAATCAGTATTAGAAAGAAGTTTAAATAATATTTCATTATCAACTTCGAGTTTTGTGAATTAATTATTTTTTCTGCATCAATTTATTATTAGCATATAAAACGTCAAATTAAACATGAAAATGTATCTAAACTTATTAAATAATTAGCACTTTAAACTTTCATATCATTTTCAATTAGAAAAATCTGTATAATAAAACGTTAAATTAAACATGAAAATGTATCTAAGCGTGATTTACAGTGACATATGCTATTTCCTTCGCTTTTAGCAATGAAATAGTTATAGAACTCGGATAAATTTCATAACGGGGGCATATTAACAATAAAATAGCGATAAAAATAAAATGCATCGGTGATCCGGACATTAATAATGGAACGCTTTACTGTTATAGCAACTTTTACTTAGATAGCAACACAATATTGGACTAGTGCATGAGTTTTCTCATGAATCAAATTTTAAAAAGAATTAAGACCTTGTGAAAGAAATATATTGAAGCTTTCAATGGTAAATTTGGCAACTTTGCGACTTCCAGCATTAGTGCTCTTAACATTTAGCAACAGGCATATGGACTTTTAAAGGCAGATTTCAAAATTTAGCGACAGTCATGCGGACTTATTGAGACCCTACTGGTTACTTTGCCGACAGTTAAGTTGATATTTAGAGACAGGTGCTCAATTTTAACAACAGAAGAGTATAATATTAGCGACAGCTCATAATTTAAACTCTAGTGACAGTTATTGGACATTAAGCAATTGTTTTGCGACTTTGAGCTGCAGAATGTATAGCTAATAGAAATAGAGAGGTTAATTTAGCTACAGAATGTATAGCTAATAGCAACAATTCTAGTATAAATGGCGAAATGGTTGTGACTTTTAGTGATAAAGTGATAGGCAAAGTTAATTTAGCACGGTTCTTGTATAAAGAGCGACAAATTTGGATTTTTAGTGGCAGGTTCTGTAGCTTTTAGCGACAGAAACGATAACTTTAAACAACAGTTCTTATAGATAGCGGCAGATGTTCTAACTTTTAGCGACAAGGTTTAGCTTTTACTGACAGAAGGTGCAGCTTATGGCGACAGTTTGTTTAACTTTTAGCAACAATGTATAGAAGTGACAAATTTTGGACATTATATAAAATTTTGGCTACATTCGTGTCTGTTTTTAGTGACCATTTTTTATTTTAGCGACAATTGTATATTTAGAGACATCATTTCTACTTTTAGCGACAGATTTTTTACATTTAGGATCAGTTTTAATCTTTTGGCGACACTTAGACATTTGGCGACAGTTCTTCTATTTTTTAGCCACAATTAACTTTTAGCTTCAGTTCTATAGGCTTGTAGACAGGTTCGTCAACTTTAGTGACAACTGTTGTATATAATTTATGGAGTGCTAATGTGGCATTTGTTGGAATATCCTAAGCTAATGTGGCTTGTCATCCAGCGTTTCGATCTCAAATTCATGATTTTTCGACTAAAAAGACTTTAATGGTAATATTTTAAAAGATGAAATATTTTTGTGAAATAATTCTTGATATGATTGAATCGTTATTATGATGAGTTTAGTGACCATGAATATAATTAACCCCTAAAATGCCCCTATGTTTTATTTAAGATGATGCAAAATATCCTTATTGAAAATTGTAATAAAAGTCTTTAATGAAAATGATGCAAAAATATTCTTTTTTTTAGGAAGATGCAAAAATAATTTTATAGTTATTGAAAATTGCATTAAGAACTCTTAATTTTTTAGTATTATTTTCAGCATTTATATGAGCATTTTAACTCCAAAAGAAAATATAAGATAAACATGAAGGGCAAAAATAATAAAATTCCTCATAAATTACATATCGTATCAAATAAAGCTTTGATATGGTACTTTCTTCTGAAATCTGATTGATTTCATTTCTAAACGAAACAATGGTTGCCCTTTTAGTACAGAGTTGACAATATATGTCAACTTATTTTGGGTTTATTCTTTTATTTAGTTAATAATACAATAGCTCTCATACAAATGGAGACGCAAATTAATCCTAATTTGCATATTTAGCCTTATAATCACTCCAAAGCTGATCAACAGATTTCCCTAAAAGATCAACAAAATACTGCTTACTATAGCCACTTCTCATCTTCTTATTAAGTTTAGCCACAAACCCATTTTTAATCCCATTACAATAGTCCAAAAATCTTGCTGTAACATCATATCCTTGGTCCCACCTATCTCCTTGCCCTGGCTGAACCCAATGGCTTGGTATATAATTAGCCTTTAACCTCACAAAATCAGCAATTCCTTCAATTAATCCACCTGGTGTTTTCCCATTACCATTCCATTGCCATATATGTGTCATTTCATGGTAAATTACGCCATTAAACGCCCTTTTCAAATCACCTGAATAAGATCCTATATACTTTGCACTAAAATGAATTTCATTATTTGTAGCGTATGCTCCGCCGTCCATATCATCTATGAACAAGCTTACTTTTTGTACATTTTCCTATCTTTTGCATTGGGTTGTTGGAACACTCTCCATATAAAATCTGTGGCAGCTGATAGTTGTTGTTTGCTGTATTTTTTCTCGATTTCTGCCGTGAAACGGGTTCCACCAGCCGTGGATGCCGCCGTGTTAGTGACCGTGTACTCAACTTCTTGGTTGGGTTGAATGGTGCCTAGGATTACTAGCAAAGAGAGGATTAAAGCGCGGTGAAACATGGTTTATGTTTTTGGCTGGGCATGTGGGAGAATGTGGCTAAGAAAGTGGTGCATTTATACAAGTGGAGAGCTGGACATTATTATTAGCTACGTGCATGACTGTGACTTTATTTATTTATTTTATTTTTCTTACTTTTTCAAATCTATAGCCTTTGAAACGGTCCACTTTGGAGAATAGTCCACAAAAGAGGCACAAATACTTGATTAAATTAAATACTCTTATGATTTTTTTCTATTTTTTTTATTAAAAATAAAAATTTTAAACTCCATCGTTTTTGTAAATTAATTCCACAAATATTATAAACTGATTTTATTTACAGTAAAAAAAACTTTATTTATTGTGGTTAACTATTTTCAAAATGTGTTTAAAATTTTAATCGATAACTCTTTAAGAATTTTAAATGTTTAATAAAATTGAAGTGACATTAATTTTAATCGATAATGCATGGCGGTAGTCATGACATGTTTTCAATAATTTGTTTTTGTATGCCTCAAGTACTAATTAAATACAACCAAGTCAACCTAATTCTGCATGCCCAGACACTAATCAAGGAAGACTTTTTATTCTTATAGTAATTCTACATGTTTCAGGCACTAATTGGATAAGGGGAGACTCACTGCCTTCAATGGAGTTAGTCTCAAGCCTTCAATGGAGTTAGTCTCAAGCCATCTTGATTTTACGTGCCTTAGGCGCTAATCAGACGCATTCAAATAACCTAATTCTATATGTCCCAGACGCTAATCAGAGTTAATTAATTTGTCCCGATTCTGTATGCCTCAAAGTTAATTATTTACTGTGGTTACCTATTTTCAAAATGTGTTTAAAATATTGTTTTGAAACTCGGCCCAGAAGTCGATTCAGCCGGTCAATTGGGTCATAGGTCAACTGGTTCGATCGAATCGATTCGAAATTTTTAATATTTTTTAAATATAATTATTTACAAAAAGTTAAAAATATAGTATGTAAAAATACATTCAAAAATTTATTAATCCCAAATATCAATATAAAAATATTAATTTTAAGTCCAACAAATTTTTTAAATATAAAAATCAAATAAATTGTTTTAAGTAATAAATATCCAAATAAATTCACAAAATATCAAAAACAAACATTCAAATAAGTTCATTTAACATAAGATGAACAAATATAATTAATAATCAATCTTCATCTTTATCTTAATATTCATTGGTCATTCATATGTGATTTGTTCAATCCATGTCTTATAGGTTAATTAAGAAAAATATATTTTATATGAGAAATTCTATCATAGTTAGCTGAGTTAAATTTGCGTGTTAATACTGCATTCACTCATACTATAGAGCGATAAATCGAAATTAAAATATATTATGGTGTGTGTATTATATTATGGTGTTTGTATTTAAGGATCGTCGGATATATAACACAGTCTCTAGGTATGCATTTATGGTATGTTTGAGTCTTGAATCACATCCTGCTAATATGTGGAACTAATTATAAATTTGTTTATATTAATTGTAAATTAATTATTTATTTAATAAATAAATGAAAAAAACTATAAAATAAAGATTTTTTCTGGATACAATAAGGTTAGAGGCTATAATAACCAATTGGATTTTTTTTTGTCAACATACACATAATTTTGTGATGGACTCGGTCCAATTGAGTTTCGATCCAATTCGATTTTTTAGGTTCAATTCGATTTTTTTTACTTTTTGAGTTTTATGTTGGATTAATTTAGTTTTCTTATCGAAACGTGGTCCAACTAATTTGACCATTTGGGTCAAACTAAATTTCAAAATATTGGTTTAAAATTTTAATCGATAACTCATTAAAAATGTTAAATGTTTAATAAAATTGTACTGACATAAATTAAATAGATAAACTAGTTAGTAAAAAATATTAAATATTTTAGTGTGCGGATGAGTGTATATCTCCACTTTTTTGAAGAAATATCATAGTTGCAATCCCCCAACCCATAAAACATTGACTTTGATCTGTGGCCGACACAAAACCCTATTTATGACCAATAAGAAATGATTGTCTACCTTTCTAGAAAGTCTACATCATAAGTCTTCGTACATTTATTTATTATTAAACACTTAAAATAATTTTTAAATTCATATTTATTTTCATAATTACTACCTAATTTTTTGCTATTTAAATTACCCCTTAATGTTTAAATATTATTTTAAATTATTATCTAAATTTAAATAATTATGATAATTTACTATCTCAACTTAAATTAACATTAACATAGATATTATTCAATATTTTTATATATTCAGATAGTACATTATTAATATCATTTAAAATTTAGATGGCAATTTATATAATATTTGAAATTCAAATATTAATTTAAATACGATAAAAATTTATATATCAATTATAAAAAAATATATAAATACACAGAATATTTTAAGTATTAAACCTTTATTTATTTAACTTTTAACAGAATATATAAGTCTTCATAAAAATTAATTAAAATTAAGGTCTAAGCTTTCGCTCTCCTAATGGTAAATTAGTGTGCTTTTATTTTAATTTTTTGTTGAGCATACGAACATACAGAAACAAATAACAAGATAAATCAAACATATAGAAACAAATAACTAGGGGTGTACAGAATCGAACCGAATTAAATTTGGTCTATTTGATTCGGTTATTTCGGTTTTCGATTCGTTCGATTTTAAACCGAAATTAAAAATCGATTTATTCAGTTCGATTCTTGAAATTAAAAAATCGAAGAAACCGAACCGATTGAAGTTTTATACATATATATTTTATAGTATTAATATTTCAGAGATGATAAATTGGATTGATTGTGATTGATTGTGTAGAAAGAAACAAAATCCTTAAATTTCGTGTTCAATTCTCACAAATGGCATATATGGTGTTTGTTTTTATGTTTTTTACTTCATTTTTTTTTTTCAATGTGCTTTTTGTGGGGGGAATTTTGGTTTGTTTCCTTTCTACTGTCTTATTATTTATTATCGTTATTCTTATTTAGGAATATTTGTCGACTATTTTCTTTTATTGATATTATTATTGTAAATCTTTAAAAAATTCTGGTTAGTTGTTTTATTGTTGCAATAGGAGTGATAGTAATGAATTATTTTTTCTTTCACAAGACATTAAATTTGAGTGCTTAACTTCTACATCTAGCTTATAAATTTATAATTATTGTTTCCTGTTACGAAAGTAGTTTAATACATAATAATTAATAAGGTTATGGTTTCTTACTTTCTTACCTAAATTTTACTTTACTCGTATTAGCCATCTAATAAGTTTTTTTATATATAAGCCATTTTTTTGAAACCTTATAGAAGCCATCTTAATTTTGGATGTTTCTATAATAATAATAATTTTGGTTAAATGAAATTCACTTAGGATTTATATTTGATGGACAACACATTTTATTTTTTTTCTAAACTTAAAAGTACAAATTTACTTTTGATATTAGATAAAAATGATAATTTCAATTTTAATGTCTCGGTTGCTATAATAGTATCATTTATATTTTAAAATTGAAAAAAATTTGTCTCTCCCACCTATCTAGTTGTTTTAATATCACGTATCAAAAGTCATATTGTATAAATATGGATACACATATCTATATCAGTACATATATGGATACGAAATATGACAATACTTAAAAAAAATTAAGTAAAGATAAGCAATATATAATTATTATTAAAAAATTATAGATGATTAATGCTCATATTTTACAACTACAAAATTAAATATAAATATAGAAACTATAAAAATGACTCCAAATAATGACAGTGGCAGACAAATATCATATTAAAGTAATATATGATAATAAATATTTAATTTATTCATAATTTGTTGTCAATATTTGTATGTTCTACTCGTGCTATGCAATCTCCATTTTTTTTCTTAAAAACACAAAAAACTTCATTGAAAATATTCTATTCCCTACAAAATGGATGGTTATAATATACAATTTTACTAATAGTTTACCAATTATATCATTCATGCATAATTATTATTTTAAAATAATTAGTATTAATACATAATATTCAAAATGTAAATAACCTTTTTACATTTTAATAGCATATAATAGAGAAAGTTAAAAATAGTCAATAAATATCACGTAATTTTAAATTTTATTTAAAAATGATATAAATTATTGAATGCAATGCTGTGGACTATTAATTAATAAAGTAAATGAAATTAGACTTGATTTATGTACAAATTAAATGAAATTATACTTCACTTTTGAGTTCTTAATTTCTTATCTCTTTGGTTTGTTATCTGATAATAAGACGATGAATCATAGACTGCAATTTTGATTTTTCTTGTAAGAAAATTGTTCGTATTTTCTCTTCCTTTAATTTAAAATCCACCGGAACAGGAAAATTGAAGAAAAAAATAACTCTATCAACTCATTATATTTATTTTATTTTATTAATATTTTAATAGATTCATAATCATTTTAACTTAAATTAATTAATTAATTTCACGTGACTCGCTCGGTAACCCAAAACTCGTTTTTTCTATAAATTTCCGTGATTTACTAAAATATTTTTCCATAACTTTGCATGACCAAATTGAACTTAAGGATCATTAATTAATTAAAATTCTAATCACATATAATAAAAAAAAATGCAGATAATTGTGGCAAGTTGCAGTATTTTGTAGGCAGTGTAGTTTAGTTTATAACGTAACTAATTTTGTTTTTTTATTAGTTTATTATGCATAATCCATACTTTGAATGTATTTTTTAAAATATTATTTTGGTAGTATATTTTTTTAATATAATTTTGATTAGTATTTATTATAGACATAATATAATAAATTTATGTATATTATTTTAATTTTAGTTATTTTAAATGAATTTATTTTGTTGAATATAAATTTATTTAATTTACGGATCCATATAGGTTAAAAGTTCAATTAAAAAAAGTTCAAATATGACCCAGAATCGATTGAACCAAACCGAACCGATCGAAATTATTTTGGTTCATTCGGTTTTCGGTTCTACAAAATTCGGTTTTTGGTTCGGTTCCTATATTTGCTGAAGTTTAATTTTCGATTCAATTGGTTCGATCTAAAACCGAACAGACCGAATGCTCACCCTTACAAATAACAAGATAAAACAAACACTTGATACCAGGGCAAAGGACAGCTAAAACTAACCACACGCACCTTACACACATACCTTAATTAATAACATGCTTTTTATTAATTATTAATTTACATCCATAAGCTACCTTACGTCATATTTACTTAATTGATACCTGAAAAGATATTCGAAACTCCACTCAAATAAATCCCATTTAATAGGGTTAAGTAAAAATCAGTCAATCAATTCATAAGTAAAAAAATTAATCAGTTCATTAATATCAATTTTTTAAAATCATTAGTTATTAATCAATTTGTTACATTCGGTTAAATATTCTATCGGTTTCGATTTTTTGGTTTGGCCAACAAATATTTTTTGGTTAATAATTAAAATTTATAACATAAAATTATAAATATTAACAAAATATTGATCACTGTATCCATTTTTCATCTTTTTATTTAGCTCAGCCACAAACCCATTTTCAAGACCATTTAAATAGTCCATAAATCTTGCTGTAACATCATATCCTTGATCCCACTTAAAACCTCTGCCTGGCCTAACCCTGTGATTAGGTGCATAATTAGCCTCTAATCTAACAAAATCAGCAATTCCTTCAATTAATCCTCTTGGAGCTTGTCCATCACCAATGGCTTGCCATACATGCGCCATTTCATGGTAAATTACGCCAGTAAATTCCCTTTTCAAATCACCAGAGTAATTTGCTATATACTTTGAACTAACATGGATTTCATTGTCATTAACATATGCCACATTATCCATGTCATCTATGAACAAGCTGATTTTTTTCAGAGGTTTTCTGTCTACTTCATTAGCTAGCTGGAATAGTCTCAATGTGAAATCTGATGCAGCTGCTAGGGTTTGCTTACTGTATTCTTCTTTGATTTTCTCATCGAAGCGGGCCCCACCTACGGTAGAGGCGGCGGTGTTGGTGACTGTGTAGTCCAGTGCATGGTTGGCTTGGATGGCTGCTAGGACTAGGGGCAAAGAGAGGATAAAGGAGAGGTGAAACATGATTGTTCTAGTACAGAGCTAAATAGGGTTGGCGTGAGAAGTTAATGTGTTGAAGTCTATGGTTTATATAGAGATTTGGATGTGATAAAATTCATAAAACAAGTGGAAAAGTATAATGGGTAAGGAGTTGGATATCACCATGCAAAGCCGTTCTCTTGTAATCAATTTTTTTAGTGTGATATTCTAAGCAGATTCGTATTGACGGAAGATACTTTTAAGTCATACCATACTCAGATTAATCCTCTCTCGATATACTATCAGTCGCAATTGTGAGAATATCTTTCAACGAAATTTACTGCATTTACAAGAACTCAAATTCAAGACCACTTGTTTAAGTGATCAGAATCTCTTTCACTCAGGCCAACTTATGTTGGTCTTGTAATCACAATTTAAAAAAGAAAAGTTCATATATATATATATATATATATAGTAAATATTTTTTAAAAAAATGTCCCGTGGTATCCTGAGCAAGCCCGCATTGACGGAAGACTTTTAAGTCATACCATATTCAGACTAATCCTCACTCGAGGTACTGTCAGACACAATTGTGAGAACATCTCTAAACGAAATTTGCTGCACTCACAAGAACTCGAATCCGAGATCACTTGTTTAAGTGACCAAAGCATTTTTCACTCAGGCCAACTTATGTTGGTGTTGTAATCACAATTTAAGTATGCTCATATATAGAATTCGTTACTCAACTTAAAAACCTAATACAAGCCTTTCACGTTATAATTCTGATTTAATTAGCAATAAATCAGTATTAGAAATTAAGAAGTTTAAATAATATTTCATTATCAACTTTGAGTTTTGTGAATTAATTATTTTTTCTGCGTCAATTTATTATCAGCATATAAAAACTCAAATAATTAGCACTCTAAACTTTCATATCATTTTCAATTAGAAAAATATGTATAATAAAACGTTAAATTAAACATGAAAATGTATCTAAGCGCGATTTCTAGTTACATGCTATTTCCTTCGCTTTTAGCAATGAAAAAGTTTTAGAACTCGGATAAATTTCATAATGGGGACACATTAACAATAAAATAGCAATAAAAATAAAATGCATCAGTGATGGGACATTAATAATGGAACACTTTTCTTTTATAACAACTTTTACTTAGATAGAAATATAATATTGGACTAGTGCATGAGTTTTCTCATGAACCAAATTTTAAAAAGAATTAAGAGTTTAAGACCTTGTGCAAGAAATATATTGAAGCTTTCAATGGTAAATTTGGCTGCGTGACTTCCAGCGTTAGTGCTTTTAACATTTAGCAACAGATTATGGACTTTTAGAGACAGATTTCGACATTTAGGATGGTCCTATGCTCTTATGGAAACCCTACTGGTTACTTTTTCCGACAGTTAAGTTGACATTTAGAGACAGGTGTTTGGTCGAGTTGTCGACGCCCTCCAAAAATAAATACTGATTCACCTAATCTAACTTGTAGAAATAGTGGAACCAGGTCGAATCCCAAGAGAACTATGATGATTAATTTCTCAATGTTAAAACAAAAGTATAAAGTAAATGGGGGGTTTCGAATCTTTTGAATTGAAACTAAAAGTAAATTAACAAGAAATTAACAGAGAGCAAAAATATTGAATTAAATGAAAATCAATCTTACCAAACTTCCAATTCAAAGGCGTAAATCTCATCCAATTGCAACTTTGATCATAGGCTTAAAGATTAATTTCTCAATCCAAGAACTTAGTCTACTTAATCGAAAAAGCCGTAGAAAGTAATAATTCTCCTAATGTAATTGACTCAAACAAAGCATTTAAAATCAAATCTTACCATTGATTTAACTGGGCACGATAGCGTTCCATATCATTTCAATGATAGCATTAAGAGTTAATGAGAATGACTAAGACAAAGATTAATTGATTGAGATAGCTACAAGTCAATTAATTTTGCATCTTATTTCCCTAGAATTTATTATGCAAGCTATGTAAATCGGAAAGCCGAAATCACACACACATAAGCCAACTCTTTGCTACTAGAATCAATCACTCATGACAATTACGGATCACAAACTCATGGATAGCAATTGAAAAATGCATATTGAATTAAGGCGTCAAGTTAATCAATGCAAATAATTCATAGAAATTAAGAACAAGAAAATAAGAATTACTTAGATTGAAGAAATCCTTGTTGAGTTCGAAGCCTCACAAAATTACAATTGGAATCGAATCACCCTTGAATCGGAATTAAGAGCTTAGCTACTCATGCTAAACATCAAAAACATTGTAAAGGAGAAGAAAATAGAACTCAGAATTTCGGATTCAAGAAGTCCAGAACAACCCCCTTTTTTTCCGAGCTAAATGCACTTTTATATCTTCAAAAGGAGAGTTCAATTTAACCATTGTTTCCTCTTTTCTTTTTATACTTCCAATATAAGTAGAAAACCTCCTATTTCAGAATTTTGGAATATTCACTCGGCAGAGCAGGTAATTTCCTCTTTCATTCACTCGGCAGAGTAAGGTGCCAAAGCAATTTACATACTCGGTAAAGTGTGTTCTTCATTCGATGGAGCAAGGTAAGTTATCTTTCCATCACTCGGTAGAGTAAGGTGCCAAAGCATTCCATTACTCTACCTAGTGTCTTGACACTCCACGGAGTGTTAAGCTTCTGCCCAAAACGTGAATTGTTCTTCCTCTTTGCAAAGTTATCCCAAAAGCCAAACTTCATTTAAGTCCTTCTAACTTTCTTTTCTTCTTTCAATTAAGTCCTAAAACATAAAAAATACTTAATTAGACAATTAAAACATCAATTGAAGAAACTAACTATTAAAACAACTAAATTAACATAAAATTATCCTAAAAAATATAGTAAAAACACACTAAAAACATAGATAAACTTGCATTTATCAAATACCCCACACTTAGCTTTTGCTCGTCCCCGAGCAAATTTGAACAAACCCACTTCTCAGAATAATCAAACTCAAAATTAGATTTAAATATTTCAAGATTAAATTCAACATTTAACAAGAGCACTCAATAAAATCATGGCTAAAATAAACTCAAACAAGGAAATAAAAATCAGTTTCCATATGTGAAAGACCAAAATAATTTAAGCAATTTTTCAAAAACAAAACACCAATGCATCTCATAATCAAGCTTTAAAATTGAAGTATACTAAGTACACTTAAGGTTTCGCATTTGAAACTCTAGAAACACTATAGGCCTCTCCTTTAGCACCGGAACCCGAAGGTCATCTCCGCTAAATAACTCAAAGCAAAACATAGAATCACTTAGGTCTTAATTAGGTTGTAATAAGGTTTAAGGTATTGGCTATTAAAGAATGGTCAAAAGATAATCAAAGAGAATTAGCCACTCTTTACTTGAATAAATCACATTTCTACCTTTTCAAATTAACAAGCACAATTCCCTCGTCAAGCTTATTTATTGACATTATAAAGCATTTGACAAATCCAAAATAGAAGTAATAGGACTGAAATCCCTCTCTTTTTTTATTTATGAGAAGTCCCAATTTCTTTTCCTTTTTAACTACCCCACACTTAAAATTTTGCCATATGCTAGCTTTATTTGAATTTTTTTTCCTTTTTTTTTCTTTTAGCTTCTTTTGCTGGCAAACCACATAAACAGGGGTAAAACAAGGATATTTATACAAGCACTTGACTTCACCACACAATTCTTGCCCCAAATGATGCAATCATTCTCATTACACTGAATTTAAGTGCCCAATAAATGTAAACCTATCCAAATCTAGAGTGGCCAATTCTAGAGGATAGATAAAAGCTTTTAGGCTATATGGTTTATGATGAGTGTAACAAAAACAATAGATATGGTACGCTTTAAGCATACCTCATTAAGCTCAAATTGGATAACAAAGGTTAATCATATCAAAAGGGTAGGAAAAACAGTCTTTTTATTAGCTCAACAAGAAAAATCTGCCTAGATCACTTTCTAAGTTGCTTGAGTTGCTTCTATGCTTCGAAGGGTGATGAGGAAGGTTCTAATGTCCTAAAATTCCTTGCTCAACTATTTCAATGCACTAGTTTTTCTAAAGTTCAAAAACTGGTCTTTACATTTTAAATGTTCGAAAACTAATAATTATAAACCAAGCTGAGTAATAGATTAGCTCAAAATTTCAGTGAACAACCTACTTGCCTTACTACTAAATCATAATCTTGATTATTGCACAATCTAAATTTAAGTTCAATTTGTTCAAATTCTGAGAATAACTGGGGCAAACTAAGCTTTATGTAAGCTAAGTGATAAATGCTAACTAACTATGTATTCAAAGGATAAAAACAACTAAATAACCAAGAACTAGCAACTATTCATATCATCACTGAGTTAGTTACAGCACCAGGTTGCTCCTAACATTACTATTACACACCAAAAAGTAAACTAAACATAAAACAAAAGAACACAAGTGTTTTCATGATATAAAGAAAAAGGAAAAGTAGACTTCCTGGATGTCAGCAACATTCTAGATCTCAGAGAAGCGCTACCCCCCTCACAAAAGGTGATGCTGTCCTCAACAACCCAAACTGGATTTACTCGGATGGCGGTGGTGGTGGTGGTGGAAAGCTTCCAATTACATGCACCTAACTCAATTACAAGCATAATTACCTCAAATCATGTCAAGAACAATGCAAAATCTTATTTCAAAATAAGTACGAATGCACAAATTCTGGAAAATAGATTAAGAACCCAACAAAGAAATAAAATAATTTAAAGGCACAAGGAACTTACTTGAGTGATGAGTGAATGTAGAATGAAGATCTAGCAAGCAAAAGACTTACTCGGTGGAGTGGATTTTAGAGAACCCGATTAAACACACAGCAACCGGTAAAAACAAAGCAAATAAAAGTGGGTGTGTGTGAAAAAGTGAGGAGAGGGGCTTTAAATAGAGGATGTACTCGGTTGGAGGAGGGACACTCGGTGGAGTGTCCTCACACTCTACCGAGTATCATCTCACGGAAAATCCAAGCAAATTTTTTTTTATAGTAAAAATCATTCCCTTATATCATGAAACACTTGAAACACCTAAAAATTTAAGACGAACTCTAAATGACAAGAACTTTAAATGACACAAACTAAACCTATTGTTAAAATAAAAACTTATTACGAGCAAAAGAAAGAGAAATAGTTCTGAGTTTTTGTTAGTCCTCAACTCGACTTTTAGGACCGTCTTACTTGTTAAGAAGTATTAGCGTATCAAGGATCATTCAAATGTGTGCTAATGACACATTGAACAATTTCTCCCTCGCGAAAAATCTTCAAGTGATGGCCATTGACTTTAAGAATTTGATCGGTATCCAAGCTTTTAATTTTCACTGCACCATAGGAAAACACATTAGTAACAACAAATGGGCCAATCCAGCGAGAACGAAACTTACCAGGCATAAGCTTCAAACGAGAATTGTATAACACCATTTGACCAATCTCAAATTGTTTCCTAATAACACTTCCTTGGGCAAGAACATCCTGCACAACAGAATCAATTACATCAATCTGACAAAGAGAATGCACATCATTAGGGTATTTCATAGCATAAAAAATATTAAACTTAACAATCTCTCCATCAAATTCAATAGAAATAGTACCCTCATCTACATCAATTTTTGTCTTTGCCGTTTTCATGAAATGTCTTCCCAACAAAATCGAAGCCTATTTCGAAGAGGGATTACCTTCCATCTCTAAAATGTAAAAGTCTACAGGAAATATAAGCTCATTGACTTTCACCAAAACATCCTCAACAATTCCTAGGGGGTGAATATAAGAATGGTTGGCCAATTGAATAACTACACCAGTCTTTTACAAGTTATTTAAGTTCAATTCTTGGTAAATAAAAAGTGGCATTACATTAATTGAAGCTCCTAAGTCTAACATAGCATGCTCAACTTTCTTTTCACCAATCACACATGGTAATGAAAACATACCTGGGTCCTTGCATTTTTCTGGCATATTTCTTTGCAAAATTGCGGACACGTTCTTACTTACCTCAACCTTCCCTTTTTCTTTCATTTTTCTCTTATTGGTACATAGCTCCTTCAAGAACTTTGCATATTTTGGAATTTGCTTGATAGCATCCAACAAAGGAATGTTGATTTGCACTCTCCTAAATGTATCCAGGATCTCTTTTTCTTGCTCATCTTCCTTTGGTTTAGCTAATCTGCTAGGAAATGGAGGGATAGGAGTGTGAGAGGAAAGAGATAAAGGAGGGTCGAATGTTACCTTACGCTTTGTCCTAGGGGGAGGTTCTTCTTCATCATCTTCTTTGCCTATGTCAGCTTCTTTTGATGGAGTGGATCCTGAAGGAATTTCTTTCCCACTTCTTAGTGAGATCGCACTGCAATTCTCCTTTGGATTCACTTCTGGTTGTGAAGGTAACTTCCCAGAATTTTGAGCTTCCAATTTACTAACTGAAGTGGCCAATTGAGTAATTTGGTTGCCTAAATTCTGAATACTCATCCTTGTCTCCTGAATGTTGGCTCTTGTTTTCTGTTGAAATTGAAGAGTATTATTAGCAAGATTTTTAACAATATCTTCCAAAGACATACCTAAAGTTGGAGCTTGAGTTTGTGTAGGGACTGGAGGTGGTCTAGTGAAATTTTGAGGGGGTGGCCTTTGTTGTCCTCCTTGATTTCCATAGCTAAAATTAGGATGATCCCTCCATCCAGGATTGTAATGATTAGAATAAGGATCATACTTCCTTTGAGGTAGACCAGGAAATCCTCCTACAGCATTGGCTTCTTGTGTGGAGTCTTGTTGTAATGTAGGGCACATATCAGTGGGATGCCCTTGGAGTGAGCATATTCCACATGCTTTCGCTGTTTGCAGTTGTCCTACAGCCATTTGACGAACTAAAGCAGTTAAATCAGAAAGTTGACTTTTAAGTTCACTTACCTCATTGACTTGCTTGGTAGATCCTCCACTTCTTGTACCGAATTGCTGGGAATTCTCAGCCATATTAGAAATCAGTTAGTTTGGCTTCTTGAGGTGTCTTGTTCACTAAGGCTCCACCACTCGCTGCATCTATCATACTCTATCCATTGGTAGTAATCCTTCATAAAAATATTGAATCAGGAGTTGGTCAGAAATCTGATGGTGGGGGAAAACTAGCACACAGTCTCTTGAACCTTTCCCAGTATTCATACAAAGTTTCTCCTGTGATCTGCGTAATGCCATAAATCTCCTTTCTAATGTTAGCAGCTCGTGATGCGGGAAAAAATTTCTCCAGGAATAACCTTTTCATCTCACTCCATGTAGTGATTGAACCCGACGAAAGATAATAGAGCCAGTCTTTAGCTTGATCCTTCAAAGAGAAAGGAAAAGCTCTAAGATTGATTTGCTCCTCAGTCACGCCCTGCGGTTTTATTCCAGAGCAAAACAATATGGAATTCCTTCAAATGTTTATGGGGATCTTCACCTGCACAGCCACGAAAAGAAGGAAGTAAATGAATCAAACCAGATTTTAATTCAAAATCATTTGCAAGGTTAGGAAAAGAAGTAATGCATAAAGGTTGTTGATTCAAATCTGGTGCAGCTAGCTCCTTGAGAGTTCTGTCAGCCATCTTTTCTTCAAATTCTTCAAATATCGAAATTCCACCAATTGTCGATTCTATCTCCAATTCTTTTTCTTTAAGGCGTCTCTTCCTTAATCTAGCTTCTTTTCTCAATCGACGCGCTGTCTTCTCAATTTCAGGATTATACTGCAAATCAAAGATCTGAGAAGAACGAGTCATAAACAAAAAACAAACAAATAAATAAAAACAATGAGAAACTAAAAATATAGCTCCCCGACAACGGCGCCAAATTTTGGTCGGGTTGTCGATGCCCTCCAAAAATAAATACTGATTCACCTAATCTAACTTGTAGAAATAGTGGAACCAGGTCGAATCCAAGAGAAACTATGATGATTAATTTCTCAATGTTAAAACAAAAGTATAAAGTAAATGGGGGGTTTTTGAATCTTTTGAATTGAAACTAAAAGTAAATTAACAAGAAATTAACAGAGAGCAAAAATATTGAATTAAATGAAAATCAATCTTACCAAACTTCCAATTCAAAGGCGTAAATTCTCATCCAATTGCAACTTTGATCATAGGGCTTAAAGATTAATTTCTCAATCAAGAACTTAGTCTACTTAATCGGAAAAAGCTATAGAAAGCAATAATTCTCCTAATGTAATTGACTCAAACAAAGCATTTAAAATCAAATCTTACCATTGATTTAACTGGGCACGATAGCGTTCCATATCATTTCAATGATAGCATTAAGAGTTAATGAGAATGACTAAGACAAAGATTAATTGATTGAGATAGCTACAAGTCAATTAATTTTGCATCTTATTTCCCTAGAATTTATTATGCAAGCTATGTAAATCGGAAAGCCGAAATCACACACACATAAGCCAATTCTTTGCTACTAGAATCAATCATTCATGACAATTACGGATCACAAACTCATGGATAGCAATTGAAAAATTCATATTGAATTAAGGCGTCAAGTTAATCATACAAATAATTCATAGAAATTAAGAACAAGGAAATAAGAATTACTTAGATTGAAGAAATCCTTGTTGAGTTCGAAGCCTCACACAAATTACAATTGGAATCGAATCACCCTTGAATCGGAATTAAGAGCTTAGCTACTCATGCTAAACATCAAAAACATTGTAAAGGAGAAGAAAATAGAACTCAGAATTTCGGATTCAAGAAGTCCAGAACAACCCCCTTTTTTCCGAGCTAAATGCACTTTTATATCTTCAAAAGGAGAGTTCAATTTAACCATTGTTTCCTCTTTTCTTTTTATACTTCCAATATAAGCAGAAAACCTCCTATTTCAGAATTTTGGAATATTCACTCGGCAGAGCAGGTAATTTCCTCTTTCATTCACTTGCAGAGTAAGGTGCCAAAGCAATTTACATACTCGGTAGAGTGTGTTCTTCATTCGGTGGAGCAAGGCAAGTTATCTTTCCATCACTCGGTAGAGTAAGGTGCCAAAGCATTCCATTACTCTACCTAGTGTCTTGACACTCCACGGAGTGTTAAGCTTCTGCCCAAAACGTGAATTGTTCTTCCTCTTTGCAAAGTTATCCCAAAAGCCAAACTTCATTTAAGTCCTTCTAACTTTCTTTTCTTCTTTCAATTAAGTCCTAAAACATAAAAAATACTTAATTAGACAATTAAAACATCAATTGAAGAAACTAACTATTAAAACAACTAAATTAACATAAAACTATCCTAAAAAATATAGTAAAAACACACTAAAAACATAGATAAACTTGCATTTATCAGTGTTCAATTTTAGCGACAGAAAAGTAGAATATCAGCGACAAATCTTGTAATTTTAATGACAGACTCTTCACTTTTAGAGACAAAATTGAAAATTTAGGGACGGTTTGTTGGACATTAAGCGATTATTTTGTTTATGTTAGTGACAGAACGTACAGCTAATAGAAACAGAGAGGTTAACTTTTAGCAACAGTTCTAGCATAAATGGCGAAATAGGTGTGACTTTTGCTAACAGATTATCAGCTAATAGCGACAAGGTAAGATAATTTAGCAATAGCTCTTGATTAAAGAGCGACAAAGTTGGATTTTTTAGTGACAGGTTTTTTATGACTGAACCGTTATTATGATGATTTTAGTGACCAAAAATATAATTAACTCCTAGAATGCCCCTATATTTATTTAAGATGATGCAAAATATCCTTATTAAAAATTGTAATAAAAGTCTTTATTGAAAAAGATTCAAAAATATTCTTTTTTTAGGAAGATGCAAAAATATTCTTATAGTAACTGAAAATACACCAAAAACTCTTATTTTTTATATTATTTTCCCGCATTTATATGAGCATATAAGACAAACATAAAGGGCAAAAAAAATAAAATTTCCCATATATTACATATCTTATCATATAAAGATCCAGTATCGCAACGACTTGAACTAAATCGCACAGCAAAAGGAGAATACCTCTGATTTGGTACTTTCTTCTGAATTCTGATTGATTTCATTTCTAGACCAACGAATGGTTGCCCCTTTTAGTACAGAGTTGACACAACATATTTCAACTTAATTATTTTTAGTTTTATTCTTTTATTTAGTTAATAATACAATAACTCTCATACTGCATACAAACGGAGACACAAATTAATCCTAATTTGCATATTTAGCCTTATAATCACTCCAAAGCTGATCAACAGATTTCCCTAAAAGATCAACAAAATACTGATCACTATAACCACTTCTCATCTTCTTATTAAGTTCAGCCACAAACCCATTTTTAATCCCATTACAATAGTCCAAAAAATCTTGCTGTAACATCATATCCTTGGTCCCACCTATCTCCTTGCCCTGGCTGAACCAATGACTTGGTATATAATTAGCCCTTTAACCTCACAAAATCAGCGATTCCTTCAATTAATCCACCTGGTGTTTGCCCATTACCATTCCATTGCCATATATGTGTCATTTCATGGTAAATTACGCCATTAAACGCCCTTTCAAATCACCTGAATAAGATCTATATACTTTGCACTAAAATGAATTTCATTATTTGTAGCGTATGCAACACCGTCCATATCATCTATGAACAAGCTTACTTTTTGTACATTTTTCCTATCTTCTGCATTGGGTTGTTGAACACTCTCCATATAAAATCTGTGGCAGCTGATAGTTGTTGTTTGCTGTATTCTTCCCGATTTCCGCCGTGAAACGGGCTCCACCAGCCGTGGATGCTGCCGTGTTAGTGACCGTGTAGTCAACTGCTTGGTTGGGTTGAATGGTGGCTAGGATTACCAGCAAAGAGAGGATTAAAGCTTTGTGAAACATGGTTAACGTTTTTGGCTAGGTATGTGGGGAGTATGTGGCTGAGAAAGTGGTGCATTTATACAAGTGGAGAGCTGGATATTATTATTAGCTACGTGCAAGAAAGTGACTTTATTTATTTATTTATTTATTTACTTTTTCTTACTTTTTTCAAATCTATAGCCTTTGAAACGGTCCACTTTGGAGAATAGTCCACAAAAGAGGCACAAATACGTGATTAAATTAAATACTCTTATGATTTTTTTTCTATTTTTTATTAAAAATAAAAATTTTAAACTCCATCGTTTTTGTAAATTAATTCCACAAATATTATAAATTGATTTTATTTACAGTCAAAAAAACTTTATTTATTGTGGTTAACTATTTTCAAAATTAAAAAAAAAAACTATTTTCAAAATGTGTTTTAAAATTTTAATCGATAACTCATTAAGAATGTTAAATGTTTAAGTGACATAAATTAAAAAGATAAATTAGTTAGTAAAAAAAATATTAAATATTTTAGTGTTTGGACGAGTATATATCTCAAGTTTTTTGAAGAAATATCATATTTGCAATCCCCACCCAACCCAATCCTTTGAGAAGAAAAAAAGATCATACAAAACATTGACTTTGACCTCTCGCCGACACAAAACCCAATTTATGACCAACAAGAAATGATTGTCCTCCTTTCTAGAAAGTCTACATCTCAAGTCTTCGTGCATTTATTTATAGCTAAATACTAACACAATTCTGAATTTTAATTTATTTTTATAATTAATAATTTAAAATTTTATCGTATTTAAATAATTATTTTAAATTTTAAATATTATTTTATATTATTATTTAAATTTAAATAATAATAATAATAATAATAATTTACTACTTTAATTTAAATTAATTAATATTAACATATAATAATACATATTTTTAAATATTTTTATATATTCAAGTAATAAATTATTATCGTTATATAAAATTCAGATAATAATATATAATAACATTTGAAATTCAGGTACGAATTTAAATACAGTAAAAATTCAGGTATTAATTATAAAATAAGTACAAATTTGAAGAATATTTTAGATAATAAATGCTTATTTATTTAACTTTAAACAGAATATATAAGTCTTCATAAAATTAAAATTAAGGTCTAAGCTTTCAGTCTCCAAATGGGAAATGAGTGTGTTTTTATTTTAATTTTTTGTTAAGCATACGGACATATAGAAACAAATAACAAGATAAAACATACAGAAACAAATAACAAGATAAAACAAACACTTGATATCAGGGCACATGACAGCTAAAACAAACCACCCGCACCATACACATATACCTTAATTAATAATATGCTTTTTATTAATTATTAATTTACATCTATAAGCTACCTTACGGCATACTTTACTTAATTGATGCCTGAAAAGATGTTCAAAGTTCCACTCAAATAATTAATCCCATTTGATTTATCTGTTTATCTAATAAGGCTAATTAATAATTTATATTTCGTATTTAGTAAAATTATATATTATTAAAGTGGATATATTTTTTTTAATATAAAAGTATTTTTTCACCATATTAATATACAACATAAATAATAGTATAAATTTCTCGTGGAAAAAATATTAATTAATATAAACTTTCACAAATGCATATAATATAATATTTATTTATTTGTGCTAGAGCATAGCTTAATTCAACAACAGATAAACCTATCAAAGAAACATTCAACAGCTCCAGAAGCAAAATACATAAATAATTCCTCAAAAGAAAACCAAAATCAAGATTTAGTGAATTCACCTAAGGAAATAAAATTCAGTTTTCGTGAGATTGAAAAACATTGATAATAACGTGAGGTTCAAAAATGGGGATAAAGATAAAAATAAGTAATGAATATTTTGTATTTATATTAAATACTAACAATTCTTAGCAAGATTTCAAAAGATTACTATTTTTTAAAAAGGCTTAGGGTGAACAACTACAGCAATATCAGTTTCATGAATTTAACAAAATAATAAAAAGGTAAGCTCATAGACTGAAATTTAGGTTCAAGCTGATATACTGAAATTTAGGGCTGTGCAAATGATAGGTTCGATTTTAGACTGAACCGAACAAACCGTAAATAACACATTTTATGAAACAAATAGACCGAATTAATTGTTAATGGTTTGGTTCGGTCCTATTCCATGTTCCAGGTCAATATGAGCTCTTTTGTTATTGGGTTTTTAATTTATATGAACTCATAAATTAAATTTAACTTATATTCACAAAAATAAAATCATTTAAAATAACTAAAATTAAAATAATATGCATAAATTTATTATATTCTGTTCGTAATAAATACTAATTAAAATTATATTAAAAATATATTGTTAAAATAATATTTAAAAATACATTAAAAATCCTTCAACAAAAAAAATATTCATATAAAATAAATATAATATAATTTCTCAAATATAACATAAATCCAATTTGGCACAACATTTAAAAAAATAAAGAGATTTATTGATTTAGATTTTTTTTAAGTAAAGAAAACTATAAAACAAAACTTTAAAGTAAAAAAAAATTAAGTTAAAAAATCGAGAAAACAATCATTAATCTATCAAAAAAATTTCAAAGAATGATATGAGATGGTGGAAATTAATTTTTTTCTAATTGGAGGTCTTTAAGTATGCAATATTTTTAATATTTAGAAAGAAACGTTTCATTTTTATCCTAAACTTAACTGGCACAAATTCAAATTAATCAAAATAATAAATTACGGATAAGGGACAAATTTTACAAAGAGGAAAAATAAAAGTAATTGTTCCGTGCAATTAGTTCAGAATTTCTAAACTAAGAAACTAGTTCCTCTATTCTTACTTCAATAATCATTTAAAATATTTGCATTTCCATTCAGGAGTTTTTCTTAAAAAAAATAAAAAAGAAAAGAAAAGAAAATTAAGGAAATATTAATAAAATATTGGTTACGTACCTTATATATATATATATATATATATATATTTGGTAAAAATAGGTGAGCAAAATTTATAAAAAAAATAACAACTAAAAAGAATAAGAAACACCAACTAAATCATGGTTAAACCAAATATCAATTCCTTGAGAAACAGAGTGCAGAATATGGTGATTCGGAAAGAACCGATAAGCAAGTTGAGAAAAGAAATTTACTGCAAAGGTAATTCGGAGAGGACCCATAAGCAAGTTGAGAAAAGAAATATACTGCCAAGTTAGCTTCTCTGTGAATCTGGGTAAAAGACATGGCGGAAAACTTTTAGCAGCACTGCGAATCTGCTTATGCGGGACACGTAGCTCATATTGATAGCACACTTTCCACATACCATGTCCACTGCAAACTTGTTATCGCATTCCACAGACACTTCAGAAAATCCTATGTCCTTGGCTCTTCGAAAACCATAGAACACACCCCCAAACCTCAGCAAAGTAAAATGTTTCAAACACCAATGTTAACAACAAAGCCAGAAATCCATCTGCCAAAGCTGTCTCGCAATAAACCACCACAGGTTGCAGCACTTCCCGCGTGCATAAAGGAAGCATCAGAGTTTAACTTCACATAGTTTGGGAAAGGGCATCTCACATGACAATCATAGAGTCAGAAGCATGAGAACTAGACTGCTTCTCAATATGCCGAGTATCATAACCGGTGCGAGCAAAGGAGAAAGCTTCATCAAGGAGAATGCAGGGTGATTTCCTCTTGCCTTGGAAAATTGACTCATTCCTTTTCTTCCACAAAAGCCAACAGCAATAGAAAAGAACTCCGGCCAGCACATCTCTCGAAATTGAAAATCACGAAGCTCAAGGTTAAATGTCATCCAGGATTTTAAGTTGTTATCAACCATGAAAGGCCCAAACAGATGAGGGGGGATCAAAAGAGCCCAAAACAGAAATTGACCTTCAAACCATTTCCAATAGACCAAAGAGCATGGTTGGAATTATTTTCCTAATTGGCACAATCCAAGGGCAGATTTACGTACTCGTACTTCTATTTAGAGCGCATATAACCTCCCCAGTTGTGTACTTTTGTGTGTCCATGTAAATACACACGAACTCATTATGTCAATAATTTTCGTCTTTGCAATTCTATATATCCAGCGCTTGAAGTTTATCTTTTCTCTTGTATATTTATCTTTTGAGTTTTGATGTTGCATCTGACAATTAGAGGATGACCAGGAAATTAATTGCTAACGTTAATTAAAGAGATAAACAAATCATAATTCTGTGAATCCCACCACCTTTATGTAAACCACATTCACATGAAAGTGCACTTCTACTTCAATTCCGTGCGATTTTTTTATCTGAAGTCATACTCAGTTAATTAATATATATTTCTCTATTGAACTAACAATTTGTTACCATGGAAAAGACAAGTACATATATAATAAAGGAATCGAATTTTCTACATGACAATATATTATTAGCTCGACAGTATGACTTTATGGCTTTGATCAGTGACCGCGTCCTCGGTGACTCGGACCAGAGTAAGCTCGGCTTATGATGAGAAGCTTCATGATTGATGATGATGACGAAGAATTATCCTGCAGACGCCTTGCAGCTCCAACTTGCATGGAGCCAAAAAGCAAGAAGAAGAAGATGAAAATGCAAATGGCATTCAAAGCCAACGCTAAAGAATATTTGTGAGACCTCATAATCTCTTGTATTATAGTTTACTAATTCATTTTGTTGAATAATACAAAGAAAGATGGTTGGTAGCTACATATATATAGAGGCGTCGTTGTTGGTGGGTGACTGGGTGCTAAGTTTGTTTGTGATTGTCTGTCAATATAAATATACTATAAAGAAAGAAAAAGAATAAAGATAGGATATGTTCTGTTGACATTATGGTGATCAGCTGCGTTTGATTTCGGGGTCTGAAAGCGTACAGGCAACGGTTTGACTATTGAATTTTTTGATGGAATTAGTCAAACTCTATGGCATTCCATAATACTTTACCCAACATCTTACCTTGACATTGAGTGTTTTTCTCTATTTATAAATTTGTTACAAGCGAATTCAGATGATAGGTGGATTTTTATAGTGAATTTATGATCCATCTGTCTTATATGTAGAATATAACCAGTTCTATCAAATGTAGATTGTTATTTAGACTTGTAGTTATACTGCAAACTGTAAATGCCTGTAAATTTTGGCATGATGTAAATGTCAAAGTAAGCGATCGAATATAAAGAAAACATTTAATGTAAAGATCATGCAGTCTCTCTTATAAATAGGATAAACTGCTTTCTGAACCCTAAATATCACGAATCTCTTTTTTTTTTTTCCAGTGGTATTACACTGCCTATCAAGAATCTACTAGGTGCTTATGATCACTAACTTAATTTCTTCCTCTATTCCTGATAATTCACTTGACCAAGACCAACTTTATTATCTTCCTTTTATTTACTAAAATGCAGCTAGCTAGTTCAGAGTTTGAGCGACAATTTTTCGGCACCTACCAAAAATGAGGATAAGAGAGAAATTTTTATTCAATTAGAGGAAGAGCTTCACTTGGAATTTGAAACTTTGTTGCATAAAAAGGAATTACATTGGAAACAAAAGGCCAATAATGCGGATTGGGTGCAGTTTGGAGATAGGACCACTTCTTATTTTCATGCTAAGTCCAAGGTGATAATTTAATTACCCTAACTACTGCTGAAAGTCCCACTTTTTTATTCAGGCACATTGAAATTATTGTTGTCATTTTGCAGTCAGAAAAATGGACCTTGGACATTTCTACCTGTGACCCTTCACATTCTATAATAATTTCTGATAGTTGGTACAATTGAAGTGGAGTCAAAAAAAAGAAGAAAGGATTTCAGGGATGAAGATGGGATAGTATAAAAAAAAAACTATGGTTTAACAGTTGGTACAATTGAACGTAAACATGGAATTTAATTTTTAAAATTATAATTAATAGATTTGAGTTTGGATTTAGATATCAAATTAAACGGATAGTTAATGATTAACTAATTTATATTTAATTTAACACACGTGTGTGTGTGAATAATTTTCCGGTGTATTCATATTATGCCCTATATTATAAAATAGATGACTCATAAATTAATATTTATATAATTTTATTTTAATGTTATTTAATTTCCGAGGTAATAACAAATCATCTAATAGAGAGAAGAAAAAAAAACTATAGAAATTGGGTCAATATATATGTATAGTTTTTGATGTGAATGTGATGTACATAAAGGCGGTGGTGGGATTTAACAAATTATGATTTATTTATCTCTCCATCGATTCCCGCAAGTAAAAAATTCAGATGATAACATCCACATCTTTACCCTAAAAGGACCAAACTTTTTATCTAACGTATTTCAATATAAATATATATATAGCCATCTATCTCTACCGACTCAATAATTTACGACCATACCAATATATAATTAGCAAACCTTTATAATCAATAATTTACGACACAATATATTATATGTTTTTCCTACGTGTAAAGAATAACCCTATGTAATTATGACTTTCAAAAGAAATATAAAATAAAATTATTTGGGTGTGAAATGATGGTAGCATAATGCAAAATTATAACGAAAGAAAAAATCACTAATTTTCTCCAAACACAATGCAAAATTATATAAACGATCAATCAAAAATAAATTGTTAGTCAAGCCTTTTGAGTTCAGTTGATTTTTACCAATGTTATTAAAACCGGACCGGATAACGAACCGGAGAGCTTAAAGGTTCGTGGTTCGACCGATTCTTTGAGGTTCAACCGGATTTTTTTTATTTTTTAAAAAATATATTATTTTTTAAGTTTTATATAAATATTATAAAAATATCACTATATAAAAAAATTAAAAATAGTTTAGAAAAATATATTTATCATCAAACATTAACAATAGAACTATATTTTCAAGTCATTCAATATTTATAATAAAAATTTAAGATAAATATAGTAAAAAAATATAAATTTTTAAAGAAATTCTTCAAATATAAATTATAAAATTTTATTTTATTTATAAAAAAATCATTAAATTGTTTGAATTTTAATTATTTTGTATTTATAATTTTATTTTATTTTTTCAGAAAAAATAATATTGTATAAATATTTTGGACAAAAAGTTGGTTTTTCTAAAATCAAACCGGTTTTATCATTTAACCCGGTTTTTTCCGGTTTATCCAGGTTCAACCGGTTTTTTGGCGGTTTGAAACAGTATTTTCCGGTTTTTATCCAATCCGGTTTTCATTTATTGAACCAACCGGACCAGCCAACGGTTTGCGGTTAAACCGGTTCGACCGCCCTTTTAATAACCATGATTTTTACACTACAGATTTGTAATTCCGACTTCAAATTAGAAGTCAGAATATTATTAATTCCACTTGAGAGAATTTAGCCGATACAAAAAACAAAAAAAAATACTTTATTGTTGTTGAGATAATGCAGATGAAGTTGAAAAACAGCACTAAATTAGTAAGTAAATAAAGGAAACAAAGTAAGGTGTACGGCGGCACAGAAGCCAAGAGCTTTCAAAAGGATTTTTCTTTGCGTTGTTGGTTTTCTTGTTAACGACAGTTATCGTTGAAGTAATTTATTCGGCTTAAATTAAGATATTCTAAATTTTATTCTAATGAGGTGATATGTAGAAAGTGCCATCATATTCAAACCGCAGCTACACTTTCCGAGTTCAAATTCAACAATAGCAGCCTAATTTTTTTTTTTTTATAATTACTAATATTATTCAGTTCAAACTATATTGATCCGTAAAATTTTTTCAATATTGATTTTTGCCATTTAACAATAGCAGCTTAATAATATCAAATATTCAATATCAATTATGCATAATTACAAATCCCATCTCTAGCATCTTCACGGATGCTGATAACGTAATTAATTAAACCTGAGCCCATAAGATCGGATCAACCAAACTAATTAAACTAACATGTAAAAATACAATTGAAAAAAAAATTATAAATAAGCTCAGATCAACCAAACTAATTAAACTAACATGTAAAAAATACAATTGAAAAAAAATTACAAATAATAATTAGAACTCATAAGTTAGTCACTATTAACTATAATTTCCTATTCTATTTTCTCGAGTTTTTAGATTTCCTTTATAGATTTTAGAATATCTCCTATTATTGATTTATAGATTTCCTTTATTGATTCTCCTATTCTAAAATCTTAACTGACAAAATCTCTCTTAACTCCACCGGTCCTTTTTCTCTTTTGCAGGCCTCACCAAAGCTGTTATCAGATGCTACAAATAGAAAATTATTTTACAGGCAGATAATCATGTTACAGCAACATGCACCAGAGATCTGCACCATTGTGATTGTACCTAAAATCATTGCATCACCAATCTGAACTGCTTTCTGAAACCCAAAACTCAAGAATGTCAGTTCCAACTTGCCATTACTAAGATTATCTTTGTTTTTCTGTTAACCGCTGATGTAAGAGAGGATTTACAACAAGAATGCAAAATGCACCTTTCAAGCAAGAGTTTTTTTCTGAAACCTTGCCCGTCAGTCCAACTGAAACTGCCCCATATTCGATGAAATAAAGCCTAGTATTGCACAAACAAGCAGGGCGCTGTGGTGCCATACGCAAGTGTCCTCTATATATTCCTCCAACAGATACCTGAACTCAGCTCACAGCGGAACAAGTTAAACATATTGAAGGACCAATGCTATAACATAAAGGCAACGAAAGAAAATGATGACCTTATAAATTACCAGATCGTGCAAAAATTACCGAAATCAATCAGTTAAAGACCCAAAAAAGTGCAACATTTTTTTTCCTTAGTGGACCTAAAATCAATTTGTTGTTTGATTTTTTGGGAAATAAGATGGCTTTCTTGCTTCTCTGGGATCAGGCTTGAGCAGCTTTAAGATACGTATCCAAGTATTTTCCAACACCCTTGGAGGATTTACATTTTTCCTAGCTTCTTAGTACAGAGGAATCCTCGTTCTCCACCATGGAATGTTTCTTTCTCTGTCATTTAGTACATTTTTCTTTATCATAAAGGCATTTCACTATCAACATAGCTTCTAAAGAGACGCTGGCAAGGATCACATGATACCGTGCTAGTCCAATATGGAATGTTTCTTTGTTTATCATTGGGTACAATTTCCTATATTGAAAAGGTACTGCACTACCTAATCATAGAACTAAAGAGAGATGCTAGCAAGAATCATATAGTAAATTTCATAGGGAAAACACATGTATCATAACACAGTCACAATAATCATTGTAAGCACAAACGCAAAGATGGCCAACCACTTGAGAAGTTCAAATAATTATTGGATCAAGAAGAGGATAAAATAACCTGAAGGTATGGAAAGACTATTGTATACTTTCAAAAGGAATACTGACGTTTTTTTTTTGTAAACCTGCGGGAATATAAAATCTCAGTCACTGCAGTACGAATACGCTGACAGTGAAAAAATTCTTACCGAAGAATAATAATAATTAGTCAGAACTTAATATTAGCAGTCGAATCATGGATCAAAAAATATATATAATGCATCCAGATGAGAATGCACATTTGCTTATGTGTTTGCAGCGTATGAGAAAGAATATCAATAACTTAACAATAATTATTACCTTCTATGTAGATGAAAACAAACATAAAATCTCTTCAATGTCATATTGCCAAGTTGCATCATATGTTTTTGCAGCATATGTTTGTTCACCAAATAACCAAGTTTTTTCAATACAAGCTACCAATCATTTTGTCAATTTTCAGACCAGTGATACGTTCATGAAGCATGGACTTCATATCGGCAGCTTGCAGATGAGACTTTTGTCTCCAGCAACAAGTTTACTTGCGTTGCTTGCGATCAACATGTACTAAGCTGTACCCAGCAACAACCTTTACTCCTCTTTCCTTGGCTAACCATCTCATTCTAGCTGCATCAACCCACAAACCATCTGCAGCATACATGCTTGATGCCAATAAATAACCAGCTGGGTGCAGAGGTTCCAGCTCAAGAACACGAGATACAACTTCTTCTCTAAGTTTACACTTCCCATACTTGAAGCAAGCACTCAATATTGCTCCCCAGATACTCGCACCATCCTTAATATTCACAGGGATCATCTCTATCAATTCCATTGCATCATCAAGCTTCCCTGCACGACCCAACATGTCAACTATGCACGAGTAGTGTTCTATCCCAGGTTCAATGTCGTGTTCTTCAACCATTGATTTGAAGACAGAGATCCCCTCTTCTATTAGTCCACCGTGACTACAAGCCGAGAGCACTGATAGAATTGTCATAGAATTTGGCTTTAGCCCATGTGATTTCATTTCATCTAGCAGAGCTAAGGCTTCATTGGCTAGACCATTGATACCAAATGCAGCTATCATGGCGCTCCATGTTATTATATTTTTCTGGGGCATTTGATTGAAGGCCTTCCTTGAGGCCTCTATTTCCCCACATTTGGCATACATATCAACAATTGCAGTTCCAACTTCCACTTCTGCAGCCAAATCCCTTCGAACTGCAATTCCATGTGCCCACTTTGCCTTGTTCAATTCAGCTGAAACGGAACAAGCCTGGATAAGATTTATAATGGTGATTGCATTTGGAATCTCTGATGCCTCATTCATGTGTTGGAAGAGAGCTACAGCTTCATCAGGCTTGCCACAGTAAGCAAATGCAGCAATCATTGTGCTCCATAAAACCACATCTCGGCTCCTCATCCCAATAAACACTTTCCATGCTAATTCAATAAGGTAGCACTTTGCATATGCATCAATTAGAGAACTGGCCACTGATTTATTTGATTCATAACCTCGACGAATCATTGCACCATGTACTGCTTTGCACTGACAAGGGTGAGCAATAAACTTGTATATCTTAAGTATATTCACAAAAGTAACTTCATCTGCTCGAATCCCCTCCTCTTGCATTGAATACATCATTGATAAAGCTTTAGAATATTTTTCATCGATGACCAATCCAGATAACATTAAGTTCCATGAAACATTGTTCCGAAAAGGCTTCTCATTGAAAACACAAAATGCAGAAACAGTATCGTGGCAGTTAGAGTACATATCAATCAAAGAGTTTTTGACAAACAAATCACAATCTAAACCTCTGGTAATTGATAGCCCATGCATTATTTTTCCCATACTTATGTTTACTGAATTAGCACAACCTTTAAGAACACTAGCCACAATGACTCCATCTGGCTTAATTTTTTGTATCGACATCATCTTTTGAAACATATGCAGCCCAAGCTGAGCTTCCAGGTTCTGCACATAACCATTAATCATCACACTCCAAGAGATGACATCTTTATCAGGCATTTCATCGAACAGATTTCTTGCATATTTCGTGTTCTCATCCACATACATATACATTAATGAATTTTGAATGGAAGAATTACCCAAAAGCCCACTGCGAATTATGTAACAATGTAACTGTAAACCTTCACGTTTCGCTCCAAGGCTGCGACATGCTCGAACTAGAAGCACAAGTGTAGAAATATTGGGTTCAAATCCAGCAATCCTAGCACTAGCGAACCGCCATAAACCATCAATGAATCCACCGTGATCAAGGTACCCATGAATCAAAATATTCCAAGAAACTGAGTCTCTGCTTCTCATGGAATCAAACACCCCCTCGGCAGAATCTAACTCTCCACACTTGACATAAAAACTCATGATGGAATTCCCAATGGAATTATACGATTCGAATCCTTGCTTGATCAAGCAAGCATGAAGAGACCTTGCATCATTGTGAGGAAAATACGAATATGCTTTGAGAACAATAGGAAAAATTGAAGAATCAAGTGGTTGAACTCCTGCAATTTTCATGTGATGATAGTGTGAAATCACTTCATGCCATTTCCCATTAGATGATGATTCCTTGAATCTCAAAATCCAATTACTGAGCTTAGAATTGGATACAATTGTTGCAAAACGCATAGCCAAGAGAAATAACTAATACGTGAGGCATTCAATGGACTAACTGGATATTATAGCCATTCGCTGAAGGTACAGTGTTGGAGAAGCGGGGCTATCAGACTTCACCTTTGTTATAAAACCATTAAGTATTTTCTTTTTCTGGATTGAATTGTTTTCAGCAAACTAAAATTAGTATATAATTTCAATAGTTTTCTTTACCTTCAAACATACCGCTTGAACTTATTTTAACAGAAATAAGAAATGAATTGTTCAACATTGCCATGTTGTATGCCTCTTTGTGGGAGGACAATATTATTCCAATTGGAGGATTGTATACATCAAAAGCTCATAGCTAAATTTCAAAAATTTCTTGTCTAGACCCAGATTGATGAACTCATTTATAATGTAAATAAATAACAAACTGCCATATGAAAAACTAGTTTTTAATTTACAAACATGCACTCATCGAAACTATTTTTCTTTCGGAAATTTCATGCAGAAAGATACTCCCATTCGAAAAGGAAAAAACTTGTGGCCCAACTCCCCAAAACGCTGCTACTGCTTCCTCTATAGCATCTTCATGGGTGCTATAGATAATCATGTTACAGCAAAAAGCACCAGCGATCTACACTATTGTGATTGTACACAAATCATTGCGTCACCATTCCGAACTGCTTTCCGAAATCCAAAACTCAGGAATGTCAGTTCCAACCAGCAATTTAAAAGACCATAATATAATAAGATTTATTATTTATTTTTCTATTAACATTTGATGTATGAGAGGATTTATAACAAAAATGCAAAAAGCACCTTTCAAGTAATAGTTTTTTCTTAGACTGTCCCCATAAGCCTAACTGAACTGCCCCATAATTGATGAAATTGCCTAGTATTGCACAAACAAGCAGCGCTGCCGTGTTGCCATACACAATTTTCTGGTGGCATCGTACTGCCTATCTCAAATCTGCTAGGCACTTCCGATCGTTTCTTTCTCTATTCAGATATTTTCAACATCATTTCAGGGAAGCCTTGTATAATGTCATCATCCCACCTAAACTTTAAACTCAAACCCAAATTCAATTGCGATACCTGTAATACCAAAGCCACAGCCTACTTATCCAATCTCAAATATCCATGTCTATTGCATTTCAAGACCAATGCCACTGCAGTTTAGGACAATGGGATGAAAGTTAGCAGTTGCAGTTTACAAGAGTTAAGAAACTTCTCCTTATATGCATTCAGCAATAGACTAAAAACAGACACGCTTAAATAGATCATCAGGTCCAATATATCTAGTATTTCTGAAAAATGTATTTACTCGGATAATCATCTCGAAGATCAGTCTCGAGTAATGTTAGCCTCCAGCACTGAAGTACAAATGACCAAATTAAAATTTGACTCCTTTGGGAAACCTGAGGAGGAAGTGAATGATGTAAAGAAAATTCTTCGTGAACCCTGAAAAAAATGAGCAGTAAACTGCCCCAAGCTACAGTCAGACCTCACCTTTGAATGCCATCATTTTGAAACCCAAATTGAGCTACCAAAGTCAATTACTTCATGATAACTCTTCCCAAAAATTGCTACGCATTCAACTTTGTAGCAAAATCAGTGTAAGTATCACAAGAATTCATCAAAAGAGGCTACTCAGATAGTGAAATACGCAAGTTTCCTCCATATATTTCTCCAACAGATGCCTGAATTCAGCTCACAGGGAAACAAGTCAAACATATAGAAGGACCAGTGCAATGACATAAAGGAAAGAAAATAATGACATTATGCACAATTTCACTGATCATGCAAAAATAACAGAAATCAAAAGGTTCAGTTGAGACCCAAAAAAATGCAAGATTTTTTTCTTTTCTCAGTGGACCTTATAAATCAATTTGTTGTTTGATTTATTGTGAAATAAGATGGCTTTCTTGCTTTTCTGGGATCAGGCTTGAGCAGCTTTCAGATATGTGTCCGAGTATTTTCCAATACTCTTGGAGGATTTAAATTTTTTAGACTTAGATGTTCTTCCTAACTTCTTAGTGCAGAGTAATCCTTGTTCTCCACCTTGTAATGATTCTTTCCGTCATTTAGTACAAGTTGCTTTATCATAAAGGCATTGCACTATCTAAACATAGCTTCTAAAGTGACACGCTAGCAAGGATAATATGATACCATGGTGGTCCAGCGTGTAATGTTTCTTTATTAATTGATACAATTTCCTATATTGAAAAGGGATTGCACTATCTAATCATAACACTAAAGAGAGATGTTAGCAAGGACCATATGAAGTCCTTATCTGCTAAGTGTAAATTTCATAGAGAAAACATTATGTATCATAACACAGCCACGGCAATCATTTTAAGCACAAATGCAAAGATGGCCACCCACTAAGACGTTTAAATAATTAATGGAGAAGTGGATATGCTAACCTGAAGGTATGGAAAGACAATATCGTATACTTGCAAAAAGAATTCTGACTTTTTTGTAAACCTGCACAAATATAGAAGCTCAATCTATGTAATATGAAAACGCTGGCAGTGAAATTTCTTGCCAAATAATAAACAATTAATCAAACTTAATATTTAGCTGTTGAATCATGGACAAGCAAAAACATAATCCATCCAGATGGGAATGCAACATTTGCACATGTGTTTGCAGTATATGAGAAAGAATATCAATGAATTACCAATAGTTACCTTCTAAAGAGACGAAAACAAACATAAATCTCTTCAATATCATATTCAATCTTTAGTTTGATGTACTGCTTGAGAACCTCACACAAATAGTATGTAGCCTCATGACCCCAACCATTGTCATTTTCATCCAGATGATATAGACATTCGGAAATTGTGCGGAGCAGTATAGAAGATAAAGTTCCAGCTGAACCCGATTTGTAATACATCTCAGCCAAAGTGTTAAGTATCCAACATTTGCTAACTTTAAACTCATAAACCCACAGTGGGGGATTTCCTTTCCAAAGATCTTTGTCCAAAACAACATCAACTGACAGATTGTTTATCAACAAGTTTAGATGATTTTTGAACATTTTCTGGAGGGGCCAAGGATGCATTTGATTCTGGCCTCCTATGTTCAGGAAGTAGTCCAGAATGTCATTTCTCAATTCATCAGGCAATTGTTGTAACACTGAGGCATCAACCTGACTTAGAGATGAAGGGAATAAATCAGCATTTACAAGACCCACAGTTCAAACAGCCTCATCATAGGATATATTCCCCAAACCAGATGCTCCTGACAGCACTTCCCCATCCATATGCTGCTTTGCCCAACAAATACAAAAGCTCATCATGGCACGCACCAAAAAGTATACAATGGGAATAGAAACCTTTTTGAAGTAGCATCATCATCAAAGGTAGCTAATATTACATATTGAAGAAACAAGAGTCGCGATTCACGTATGAGATTGCAAATTTGAGAGTTTCTACGATTTATTCATCTACTACGATATGATCCTAACAGAAGCAAGAACATGACAATAATTCTTTGTTTAAATGCAAATTTCTCCTCTCTTTCTACTACTTATGTCACTGCACTATTTCATAGATATTTGTGTCCTAGGGCCATTATTCAAGGAAAAAAAAAAAAACTTATACCTCTAATTTAATAAAGGAATAAAAGGCTAGCAAAAACATCTCCCTTCTAACCCAGAATATGTTTGAGAGATATCAGATATCCAGGAATTAAAATTAGAGTTAGCAAAGCCCTGAGATGTTTCTCAAAAGATGAACAGCTAAGTGATCCACTCAGCAAGGAAAACCTGTAGCAGGTCATTGAATGAGAAACCAATGCTGTAAAGGAAAATGTAGACTCCAGCCACAGTTTTACTGAATTTCTTATCACTTGTATGTGAATAAGGTTAACAAATTCATCATCATATCTGATAGAGAACGGCAATGTTAGGTCTATAAATGTGAAGGCCCCTTATCCACCAAAAGGAATTCCTATTAGCGGAGGAAGCCCCACACACTTATAAGCCACTAACTGCCTAGACAGTTAACCGATGTGGGATTCGTAACATTGCCCCCTCCATCAACAGCCGACGTCCACGGCAGCTGACACCCACTGGCGGCCTCTCCCTGAGGGTTCCTCTCCTGGGCCGCTTTCACCCCTTCTCTTTTGGGTTGCTTGTCACCCACTGGCGGCTTCTCCCATAGGGTTCCTCTCTTGGGCCGCGTTTCCCACAGACGGCGCCAATTGATAGAGAACGGCAATGTTAGGTCCATAAATGTGAAGGCCCCTTATCCACCAAAAGGAATTCCTATTAGTGGAGGAAGCCCCACACACTTATAAGCCACTAACTGTCTAGGCAGTTAACCGATGTGGGATTCGTAACAATATCACAACAATTTATGAATAAAAACTTCCATTTCTAACATCATATTCCAAAATGAGTCTAAAAAAGAGGCTCTATGTTCAAAATTATTTTTATTATTGTGAAGTATTCAAGGCAAGAACATGATTAATTTGTAATCAGTAAAATAGACAGCTCATCCCTTTAGAAATTGAACAGTGAAATGATTCAATATCTATTCTCATGTATAATGCATAGCAGCACTAACAAACTAAAACCAAAACTACCTATCTAAAAGCCAATGAAAATCAGAGACATTTAAAAGATAGAGATACGTTGCTTTCCACCAGTGCTGTGCTTGGTTCCACCACATTAGATGCAAGTGGTTCCACAGCAAAAGCAGCTGCACCTAAGAAGGCAAGTCCATTAGATACCAGTAGAATAGTATTATAACAGCTATAAGGTAAGAATAGTTACCTTCTTCTCCCTCATGAGTAGAGACACATGGAGAACCACTGCTTTTTTCACTCTTCCTTCTACTCTTAGAAATGAAATCTACTAACTCTCCTCCATAAATTTCATTTAATTCTGGAACGAGTTCTGGAGGAAGATTCTCAATAACTCCCACATCAAGCTCGGAAAGGGGAGGTGGTGCTGGAACATGATTGAAAGAAGCTTCGCCTTGAGGCAAATTATAATACATTTAAGCGGAAACTTAAATATGGTGAGGACATAATTGAGCTAAGTTGGTTTTTAACCTAGTATCCGAAAAGATGAAAGCATTAACAGAAGCAAGCAGTGGAATTCGAGTCCATTTAGGTGAATCATGGTAGCAAGATAACAAACACTTTGTGGCAATCCTTTTGCCCTTATTTTCCTGGTGTAGGAAGCCTATTCTTTTATTTAGACCAGGCAAGCATTGATACACATAGAACACATCAAACCATGAACCCTCGTCCTCGATGTAGACACTACATCGCAAAACCATTTCCTGAATCAAACCCAGCATTTTATAAATTAGAGTGACCATGTATTGTCACACTTACCAAGTTTGTAACACTTAAAAATAAATTGGTTATACACATACAATTTGCAATATGAGGGCCCAGATTACCTATATTAGCTCTTTCATCTGGTACGCCATTGACCCTATGTTGCTCTCCGGTCATTTCTGTTGCGGAGGCTGAGGTGAGCCGTGACCTTATAGAATTTTTTTCAAGCCCTTGAAATCAAGAAACACAGCAGCCAATTTTAAATATCATAACCAGGAGAAAGGTTTAAAAACTGCAGCAGAAGGAATGAATCCCCTTCTCATTTTATCAACCGATAGTGGAAATATAGGAAAAAATTGTAACATCATGCATAAGGAAGTAAAACTTCAAAAGCACAAGCACATGAATTCTTTCAAGATTATACAGGAAATACCTTGCTTAGAAATGTCAGCATTTTCAAGCTTGGAAACTTGCAAGCCTACACCACGAATGTCCTTCACATCTATATGAAATGCCTAGAGCCACATTAGTTTTGACTAGAAAATAAATCTTGGAGTAAGTTATTTCATGGATAACAACAGCAGGAACCACAAAAATATAAACTGGTACCTTAGGCTGAAAGGGAACAAGATCTTGCAATATTCAAACAATCAGTGAGACGAGGTTAGATATGCTAGTCTAGCAGTAAACCCAAACTTATTGATTATCTATATCAGTTCTCGAGAGGACTCTTCTATGTACTTACCCATTCCCCCAAGTAAGAATGCCTAGAGAAAAGTCAAAGAATAGCTAAAACTGCAATTTTAGCAAATTTGTACATTTCCAAGATGTAACATTTCACTAATATATCATTAATTTATTGTAAAAATATATAGGAATAAGAAAAAAAATATTAACTGTCAGGTCCCACAACTTTTGTACTTTCAGTTTTTTATTTTATTTTCTGAACAGTGTTTTACCCAACCATTGAAATTCTGACAGAAAGACATGGATCCAGGAGGGTTCCACAGCACCATTAGATCCTCCAACTCATATTAGGAAATATCCAGGTCAGAACCTTTGATATCCTAAACATTAAATAATCTATTCCCACCCCTCAACCCCCCAAACACCAAAAAAAAACAGAGAGAGAGAGAGAGAAAGAGTGAGAGAGAGAGACTAAGAAAAAGGAAGTAAATAAACGAACTAAAAGGTAAAGAAAATGAAGAAGAAAAATGAGAAAAGGATTGGGAAATCTGTCCTTTCTACCCTTAATCTTCTCAATTATCTAGCCAGATAAGGTTACTGATATTGCACAACGAAAAGAAGGGTCAGTTTGTACTGCCTTTTCAATCATCAAAGCTAATTCAGATACCTAACATAAGGAACAGAAAAAATTTCCACATGTATCCAATGTGCTAAAATGCCATACAATGGGTCAATCATATTATGTATAGGCATTACAATTAGTAACAGAATACAAGATAAGTTTTGATGAGATGACTAACCTAAGTGAAACAACCCAAAGAGTTGCTTTGTTATCCTGTGAAGCACTTCAACATTGTCAGTGGCAACTGGAACCTATTATGTAATCGGCATCATCAATAATGCAGCCATAAATAAAACTACATGTATAGATAGATGTGCAACATGTGCACAGGCATTTTTATGTGTGTTAATATGCATGCATATGCCCATAGAAAATAAAATGCATTTTGGCACATATCTACCGTCATCAAGTGGCTCAGATTCTCGCAATCCCCACAACCCATATAATTGGTAGGCTCCTCAGCATCTTTTCTTCTCTTTTTTATCTACAAAAATGTATAGAGGGAAAAACATTTTACATCATGCCATATATACAAGAACAACTTAAAAAATCTACGCACAACTTCATAAATTTTGAAGAAATCAAGGAGACAAGCCGGGAGAGGAAATACCTTTAGGGTAAAGGTCCGCCCCTGCATTCCACATCCCTGCAAGCGTAACGAGACCTCCTTGCAAAGGTTTAAAAGGAAATGATGACCCTGAAGTAAACCATTTTTCACATCTTAAACCATTTAGATTCAAAATAAAAAAGAAAATAAAACCAAGGCAAAACAAAGTGCACAGAATACGAACATCTTGCAAATCCTTGAACCTCACCCCCCCAGTTAACTTCAGCACCTATAGACTTGCTTTCCTGAATATCATCACCCAGAACAAGTACTCAAATAACAACAAATAGACAGCACAAAGAAAAGTAATTAATAGGCACTGAACTAGACAAGAGATAAAAAATTGAAAGGGACTGCTCAAAAGTCAAAAGCATTGGGTCAGAGAAAGCATCTTCTTTGCCAAACCTGAATGACTCCAACTAGCCGATTATCTATCCCTCTGCTATGATTCCCAGAGCATTTCTCCAGTTTTCAAGCCAAAATCATTCTGAAGCTATTCCTAAAGATTCCATGAAGACTTATGGAGTCAGATACTTGAACATCTCCTTATGTTAGTTCTCCATAATGCATATTCATATTCTAAACAATGACAGTACCATTTCTAAAGCATATGAACAAATCCCAAAAGCTATTTCAAGTTTCTGCATGAATGAAGATGGTCCAAGGTACTGAAAAATCTCATAGTTGGTAGCTAAATGAGATAATTCCAAAAGAAAAAGACATGAAAATTATCCATGATTACAAATTTTTGAAAACAATATTGTTTAGTATCCAACTGAAAATTGTCCACAAGACCAGCACATATGAACACAAATAAGGCCTTGAACACTACTCATATCCTAGTGAAGGAATATGTTGAATTGTTTATCAATCATTTGGTTTCGCTCTTCAAGATACTTGAATAATGAAAATCACAAAACACAACTTTTAAAGCCACTCTATAGAAGTGAACTAGAATTTTTTTTTTATTAATTATGTGTTATGTCATATATAACCATTACTATCCCAGTTTAGGTCCTTGTTCCTTAAAATCTTTGGAAAAGTAGATTCATTTTTATTTTTATAAAAATTGGGGCTCTGATAGCCAATTATAAATCCTATAATAACCTCAAGTGGCTAAAACAACCCTTACAAAATTCTCTCTTTCTGTCCCTATAGTCAACTCAAATAACTGTGAAAATTTGATGGGTCATTCATAAGTTCTTAATCTATTCTGTTAAATAATCCTTCCAGGCATGGAGCAATTATAATTTCATAGTGAACAAATTGTCCATCATTTTGCACATTTCCTTGACTAGTTTTAGCTATAATATACAAAGCATGTAAACAGTAAACAAGTACTGCTTCATTTCCCACATTTCCTTGACTAGTGCTAGCTATAACATATGGTGCGTGTAAATGCACATCCCTGATTAGTGTTAATTATAATATATTGCTCATGTTATTCATGTTCTAAGAGAAAGGTGGGGAAAAAATAAGTCCTAGTTCTGGTAGTACCCAAATATCATTCATATTCACATAATACTTTCAACAGTAGAAGAATAAACCATCTGCTCATTTCAATATACCTGCTTACAGCTCTTGTCATCAACAACTCCAAAATAGAGACGGGCACCAGCATAGAATTTTTTTTTTCTCTTACGAAAATTAGAAATGGAGGGAAATAGTAAAGAATACAATTAGAAAGAGGCTGAGAGGGGAAAAAAATAAGGAGGAAAAAAATAGAGCAGGCACTGCTAATCAATTAGTATCAACAAAAATAATCCCAAACCAGTTAAATGCAGGAAGGAAGAAACGTATGTTTCTACCGATTCTGACCTTAGAAAGTAAACGCAATTGTCCACAAGTTTGAACATTTTTCTTCTTCAACTTCTCCTCTAAAACATATCCTATTCATGGAAGGGCCTTGATTGGCAGTTCATTTAAATACTCATCCACCTGTGATAGTCCAACCACTTCTGTTAGCAAACTGGAAACCACAGAGTTTGTATATTTCTGACTAACATTCACATATGAAGCAAGAAGATTACTCTTTTAGGCACAACTAGATGCGCAGACCATCTTAGTTACCATCATTTTTTGCTCATGTCAAATGTTTAAAAAATATAAACAAAACCATAAAAAAGAAAGGTCACAACAAAGAGTAGTTTGTTAGGTCCCTGCAATATTCACTCAACCACAGCAAACACACAGACAACAAGAAACAAAGAAATATGACTGCAATAACCAAATATGGTTATCTGATATTGATAATGTCAAGAACAAAAAGAAAGCAGCAAGAGAGGAATTCGAGAGCCTCTCTCTCTCTCCACTATCAAAACTACCAAATCATTTCCTCCTCTCCCCTGCCTTTCACACCCTTATTTATAACTGAGGAAACCCTGATCCCAATGTTTAACTAACTCCCTAACAGAATTTCGGATTCCCTATTTCCCCCCTGTGATACATTTCCCCATCTGCCCTTGCCCTACTGTAAGTCTTTGTAGGGGGGGGGGGGGGGGGGGCGGCGGGGGCTAACATTACCCGCGGCCCAAAGATCAACCTTGTCCGCAAGGTTGAATGCTGGAATTTGGGTGGGGGGGCGATTGGCTCGAAGGGCTCCCAAGAATCTTCGAAGGAGGGTGTCTCAGCCTGTCCAGCAGCAGGGGAGGGCCTGATGCCGCTCACCTCCACAGCATGTAACAACACGTGAGTCCTACATAAGGCTGGGTCCCCCTTCAGAGTCACTTTCTGTTCCCCCACCACAAACTCCATTGACATCTCTACCCAATTCATGTAGGATGCTCCTATTGCAAGTAGCCACTGGTACCAAAGAATCAAGTCAGTGCTGCCTAGTTGGAGTGGGAAGAAATCAGCCACAACCTCAACGCCAGGAAGGTGGAGGCAGACCCGCTTGCACAACCCAGTGGAGTTAATCTTCTTCCCAGTGCCCAATGTGACCCCTAACTGCCTAGTAGGAGAAACGAACAAGTTGAGTTCAGAAACTAAGAAAGAGGAGATGAAGTTATGTGAAGCTCCTGAATCAATGAGGACAACAACCTCCCTATTCATGACTGTGCCTCGAATTTTCATGGTGTGAGGAGCTGCCAAACCAACCAAAGAGGAAAGAGACAATTCCAGGTTATCTCACTCTCCCGTATAAGTAGGATCCCCTACCACAATTTCTATTTTTTCTTCCCCAGCATTGGGTGCATGTTCCTCCATCCACAAAATTTGTAGTTCCTTGTTTGGGCATCAGTGGCCTAGCCCGAATTGGCCATCACAACGAAAACAAAGGCCCTTCTCCCTCTTCAACCTCATCTCGGCCTCAGTGAGCCGTCGGAATGTTGGTGGTGGAGATTCCGAAGTAGCAGTGTTGACCGAAAAAGGAGTGGGAGTAGAAGATGTAGCAGAGAGCAATGATGCTCTTGGAGATAACGGGATAGATTTAGGAAGGGGGTCGGGGCCAAGAGTTTTGGAAATCAAGGGCGTACCTAAGAACGAGCGAGATCTGCTATTGAGGCCAGTTGGGTTGGAATTGGATCTTAATTGAGCCGCTTCATTTTTATCTTATATCATACGGGCCACTTTCATGATTCGGCCCAATCCATTGGGATCTCAAAGCCTAAGTTCAAACTTAATCTCTTCTTGTGGCCCGTTCATGAAAGTGTTCTCCATCACTGCTTCTGGAAGATCGGGAAAGGGTGCAGACATCAGCTCAAATTGCTTTCGATACTCGCCCACCGTGGACGTTTGCCGGAGCGACAGCATCTGCCCCATCAAATTCCCGGCTTGAGTGCTCCCGAATCGTTCGAGCAAAAGTTTCTTAAATCCTTCCCACCCATGAAAGGTCCGGCGACCATTTTCGTAGTAAAACCAAGACAGAGCTTCCCCTTCCAAGCGGATGACGGTTGACCAGAGCTTGTCCTCGGAAGCGAGTCCATTAAGATCGAAGTATCTTTTAGCCCGCAATATCCATCCATCAAGGTTGTGTCCATCAAAAACAGGCAATTCTAACTTACATGCAATCCCTCAAATCTGGGCCAAGCTGACACAGGATTGGAATTTTCTCCAATTTCCACTCTCACTCCTTGCACTCCCTTGTTTCGCCCATCCCTATGGGAGGCTGAATCCACTTGAGAACCCTCATTAGTTTGTCCCTGCGGACAAGGTGCCTACTCCATGCCGTCCAGATTAAGCTTACGGAGGATGGATCGAACTCCTTACTCTATCAATGGCAGTTGCTCGATCTTGTTCTCAATCAACGAAAGGCGCTCCATAGAGTTGTTCAGTGTTTCCACATCTAAGCGCTCTAACCGATCTAAACGAGCAATCACTTGTTGGAGATCTGCTTGCAAGGAACCCATTTTCCCTTCAAGGTCTTTTGCTCTGCTCTCCATCTTTGTATATCAAGTTTCCATGTGTGGATCGTGCTCTGATACTAGCTGTTAGGTCCCTACAATATTCACTCAACCACAACCACAGCAAACACACAGACAACAAGAAATAAAGAAATATGACTGCAATAACCAAATATGGTTATCTGATATTGATAATGTCCAGAACAGAAAGAAAACAGTAGCAAGAGAGGAATTCGAGAGCCTCTATCTCTCCACTATCAAAACTACCAAATCATTTCCTCCCCTCCCCTACCTTTCACACCCTTATTTATAACCGAGGAAACCCTGATCCCAATGTTTAACTAACTCCCTAACAGAATTTCGGATTCCCTATTTCCCCCTTGTGATACATTTCCCCATCTGTGATACAAAAGTTTGTCAGGTAGAACATAAAGACAAACATCTAAACAGCACATATAAATAAGGAGAATATAAGTTCAAAACTATATTTAATTATGGAATAATACATTGGTCTGTTAACAGATCTTTCATAGTGATCAAGAAAGAAGGATAACCATATTTTTGTCATAGTTTGCAGTTGCTAGGGAACAAAAAATGCTAACATCTAATTTTTCTTCCTTCTTATCTTATATTTAAAAGATATTCTATATATAGTGCAAACAATCACATGGCAAGATAACAGTCATTAGAAGAGTCGTATGCAGCCAAATCAGAACCCCAAAAAAGATGAACTGTAAGTGAGATAAGAAAATGAATAAGATCATATCCTAAATATACTGAAATTCAAGAAATGCCCATGCTTTAGGAGAGAGCAAACATAGATACAGCTACAAACAGCCATCTGTTAGTTCCACTTTGACGAACTAGACTACAAGAGACTGAATAAATAGGTGTTGCTCATGAATATAATCAGAAAACATACAGCAATTACAAAACAAAGGGCATTAAATCCCAAAAAATTGATTAGGCACATAAATGCTATTGTATACAAGTTTCAAAGTCATGGAAGCAAAATTTGAGCTAATGCAACAAACAATAAACAAGCATACCTGTTCTGCAGGGATGTAGGATTGACCATTAGGTTTTGCAGTTCTAGTGGCAAGGCGAGCCATGAGCATATTTCCAGCTATTCCAGCACTTGCAGTGCATCCTGTAGTCTCAAAAATTTCTTTTCTTATTTTCGAGGCTAAAAGCTCAGGATCTCCTCCTCCCAATTCTGTGATATCTAAGAAAGCCTCATCACAGCTTACTGCCTATGATCAAATCAGCAGCAATGTCAACGAACGCAGATGAAATCATTCTATGAATCAAACAATGTAATTCTATGAATTAGACCACACCTGAACTTTGTTACAGTGCTTGTGTAAGACATCATAAAACTGATCTGCTACCTGCATTAGGCAACATATTATATGGCCCCTAAAAAGCAGAATATAAAGAAGAACAGTATACATAAGTGTGTATATTCTTCCAGAAGCAAGTTAATAAGCAAATGAATGGTTGAAAGAACGATTTACCTCTTCATAAGCTTGAAAGTTGTATGGGAAAATGATAAGGTGCGGACAAAGAGCTTTGGCATCTCTAACAAAAATTCCCGCCTTAACTCCTGAATAACAAGAACAGCAGTTTACCTAAGTACAAAAAAAGGCCCCCCCAAATAAATAGTATGCTACAGAGTGTTGAGCAAGGAGAAAACTGACCGTATTTGCGAGCAGGATAATTTGCAGAAGAAATTTCAGCAGTTCCTTTTGGATTGTCCGAATGACACACAGCTACCGGCCTATCATGCAAGTGCGGATGGTTCCTGATGACTACCGAGGCAAAAAAGCAGTCCTGTGCATCATATTAGTGTCCTTGACTGCTTGAGAAAAAACAGGAAGAGAAAAACGACACAAAGGAAAAATTACCCATGCAAACTATTTTGGTTGAGAGAACCCAAAAAAAAAAGAGAGAGAGAGCGAGACTGATACTTAGGCAAGATATTCATAAAACCTCATATCAAATCTAAACTTTTACACAGATCAATTATCAACTTCTTCTATCCACATAATAAAAGTGAGAAAGAACTTTTTCCTTTTCTTAACAGTTGTATATTAATTTTTAAGTTTAAGTCATGTGGCTCCTGTAAGCATTGCGCATGGGTATTGAACAAGTCGAAAGCAAAAATTTACATAATTAAGGAATATGTTCAATGACAATACCATGTCAACATGGATGATAATATTTTTCTGGGCATTGTGAGAGGCATGATCAGTCAAACTTCTGCATCTAAACTCGCTGGATAAGTAGGAAAAGCGCTTGTGGTATCTATTCCTCCAGGTTCCTATGAAGTGCAGTCTGGAATTCTGCAAAAACTAAAGCTCAGTTCACACATCACCTTATATGGAACGATAATTGTTAATAAGTGGCAAGAGACTAATGCATGACACACAAAAAATAGCCAAAAAAGTAATCAAGTGACAAGGACATGCCCATCAAGAATTAAGAATTTAATGCCCTTAGTTCTGCAGCAGAATTCCAAGCATGAGGAATTACAGTGAATCTAGTACATTAGTTAATAGAACAAAAAGCTGTGGCAATTCCTTAAACTCTTATATTAATTGAAGACATGGTCCAACAAGTTCCTGCATAAGGACCTATATTGGGGCTAAAATAGTTAATACCATACAAGGTGTGTATATCAAGACAAAAACCCCTCGATGAGGCCATAGAGTTATAAACATTGTATTATACACAGTCAATTTCAAATGGTAGCTAATGCCCCCGTATTTTGTCAGTTGTGAAGGAAGACTAGACAAGCCAAATGTCTTAAAACTTCACATATTAATCATTGTTCATCTTCAAAGACTTTACTGCCATATCCTTTTGGTGTAAAGGGAAGAGTTAAAAAGCTTATTCTTCAAGTCCCTTACAAACTGTCAATCATGTAGATCACAAACTGAAAGAACTTCGTACTAACTGGTATTCCATTTTACAATAGATAATTCACTTCTTCTGAACAGCACTCATAAGCATCAAGTAGAACGAACAAACTGAAGCACACCACAGTTTGTTATGTTTAACTTCTTGTACAGCATTAACAACCCTCTCTTTTAAAATGTGTGAAAAAATTCTGGGGGGATAGAGGGGGAGAGAGAGATCAGGATTAATACATGAAGGTTTTGAAAAAAAATCTAATTCTTTGAAAAAAAAAATGCAGGACAACAAGGACTTACCTGATGTGGACTACAAAAGTAAAAACACGAGTTAGTAGCATCAAACAGTTAGCTTTTCCAAAACAGTACCTTAAAATAGTTTTCCACAAAATTGGGATCCTCAAGAGTAGAATGACGAGCATTAGAAGGCCCAGCAATTGATGGTGTCAGTAATCTTTTCATGTTCGTGTTATCTGAGCCATAGCTGTCAACTGGTACAGAGGACTGAATGGAGCTAGTCCCATGCTCATTGTTTACACTATTCTCATCTTCTGTATTATTTGGTTCTGAGATCCTTACTTCTGAAGATTTTCCACTGCCGCTTGCCTGGTTTCCTCAATGTCAAAGTCATCAAATTGTCCATCCATTTGCTCTCCATCTTGCACAAGATCACATAAGTTTGCATTTTGTGATGTGCCACCCTTCAAAGATGGGTCCATATTTACAGGAAAATCCACAGCATCAAAAGCATCCCTGAACAACTTGTCTAGGTTTCATGGCAAAAAAGGTTGATAACTTCGGTTGGTTATTAGCAACTTGTTCGAGTTGGTAAGGAACCCCTGGAAACAGCAAAATAAAGTCCATGGGAATCAAGATACAACACATTAGTATTTAAGCCATCCTCCAAACACTACAGAAATGGAGGGAAGCAAGAAAAGCATAATCAATTTGGTGCAAGAAGTTTTCCATCATCCCTCAACAACCATTCTCCAATATAAAAGTACATTGGTTCTACATTCCATAAGAGGCATTCATATCATTGCCTTCCCTAGATCTTCTAAGAAGTTTTGAGCATCCTTGAAATGCTTTATGATGCATTAGTTGGACAAATTCCAGTTACCAAAAAGCCCATGCTAAAAAGGCATTATAAAATTGATATTTGGATTAACAAATAACAAAATGTAAATTCATTTTTTGTTCATTTTACTCTGGTATTGTTCATAGCTCATGCATTTATTTGCATAAACAATTTACATAAGCCTCTATATCATTCTAGTTCCCATCAAAGCCCAGTAAAATGGGAAGATTCTTACAATATTAATTTCCAAAGCAATGAAGCAATGAATTACAAATTCCAAATCTCATTTGACCTTAAAAAATTATATAAATCATTCACTAATATATTATTCTCTTTGTTGAAAATATAGAAAATTTTTTTCTGTACAGTTATAAATTATGTGTTGACCATTATAGCTGTTGATAGCTGTTAGCAACTAATTTTAGGAGTAGATTTTTAGGATAAGGTTTTCTAATTTCTTGACTTAGTTAGCAGAATTATTTGACAATTTGTTTGAATTTGTAACTTGAAATCTGTATAAATACCTATATTCCTAAATGCAAAAATAAGAATTCAGATTTAGAAATTGTTCATGTTATCAGAGCCTTTGCTCTTGGGACCTATTCTTGTTAGCCTTCAGTGCTGAGTACTTTCTTCCTCTCAAGCCCTTATTGCCAAGTGCAATTTCCAACCTTCATTGCTGAATCTTTCACTAAGCCTTCATCGCCAAATTTTTTCTTTCAAACCCTCCAACATGTCTGAAATTGAAACATAAAAAATAAACTCAAATACCAAATCCGAAGAGACCTCAAATATTCTACAATAAGTGATTTGCAGAATATCCAGGCAACCTATAGGCTTAACGGAAAAAACTATTTGAAATGATCACAAGAAGAGGATTCTTTGATCATGTCATAGCTGTGGAACTCCATGTTACCTGAAATAAGTGATACTTGCATGTTCCGACCAACAGCTTAAGACATATGGACTACCATTCAACAAACCTATTCAAAGGCAGGAGATGCTACTCTAATCTATGAGATCAAAACAAAGATCTCAGCCACTAAACAAGGCAACCTTTCTGTAACTCAATATGCCAATCTTTTGCAAAATCTATGACAGGACATGGATCAATATCGGTGTGCTGAGATGCTATGTAGTGAAGATGCAGCCACTTTGAAAAGCTTTATCGAAAAAGATAGAGTTTATGACTTCCTTGCAGGTCTGAATGTGAAATATGATCAGGTCAGAGTACAGATATTGGGGAAGAAAAAATTATCATCTCTGAATGAGACAATATCATTTGATCAGAGTTGGAAAGAATAGGCAAAGAAGTCATGTTGGAGCCTAAAACATTAGAAGGGCCAGCAATGATTTCTACAAAGTCAAACAATAAGGAAGTAAGGATAGGTAATGGGCATACAGAGTCAAATAAAGACACAATTTGGTGCACATACTGCAAAAAATCACGCCATACGCGAGAGGATTGCTTCAAACTCCATGGGAAGGAACAAGTCCTTAGCCGTAAAGGAGGATTCAAAGGAGGAAAAGCCCACTTAACTGATGAAGAAGACCAAACCCAAGAAAAATCCATCCAAGCTTGTGTAGGAGAATTCAAGAAAGAAGAAAACGAAAAGCTAAGAAATATCCTAAATTCCCTTGGAAAGTCCTCTAGTACGTGTTCATTGGCTCAATCAGGTAAGTACCTTAATTCTTATGCTTTAAGTGCCTCAAGTATGTCTTCTCTAGGCTTTTGGGTCATTGACTCAGGAGCTACTTACCACATTACTCACAATCCAATCAGATTTAGAACATACAATCCATGTCCTGGAAATAGAAAAAATATTGTTGCGGATGGATCTCCTATAACTGTTGCATGCCAAGGAACAGTAAATCTATCAAATTCTTTCTCCCTAAATAATGTGTTGCATGTCCCAAAATTATCCTCCAATCTCATATCCATCCATCAAGTTACCAAAGATCTAAACTGTAAAGTAACTTTCTATTCTACTCACTGTGTTTTTCAAGATTTGGTTATGGGGAGGACGATTGGACTTGCTAAGGTGAAAGATGAGCTTTATTACCTTGAGGAAATGAGTGGCAACAGGAAGAACAATAATCAGTTATTCCTCACCTGGTCGTTAAGTAACTTGTCTCCTAATAAATCTAAAATTTGGCTTCATCATTTCCGTCTTGGTCATCCATCTTTTATTTTACCTAAAAGCATGTTTCTTTCACTTTTTAAGAATGAAGAAGTTAGTAGTTTTCATTGTAATACATGTGAAATTGCTAAACATCATAGACTATCATTTCTATTAAGTAATACAAGATCTACTAGACATTTCTCTTTGATACATACTAATATTTGGGGGCCTTGTAGAGTTTCTAGTATATCTGAACCAAAATGGTTTGTCACTTTCATTGATGATTGTACTAAAACTACTTGGTTATTTCTTATGAAAGAAAAATCAGAAGTAAGCAACATTTTAAAATCAGAAGTAAGCAGTATTTTTCCAATGTTTCATAAAATGATTTGTACACAATTTGGAAGTTTGATTAAAAAGGTAATATCAGACAATGCAAAAGACTATTTTAATCAAGTTCTCTCATCTTTTTTCCAAAAAGAGGAAATAATACATAAGTCATTTTGTGTTGACACACCCCAACAAAATAGGATTGCTGAACAAAAAAATAAACATTTACTCAATATGACACATGCAATTTTGTTTCAACATAAAGTTCTAAAAAACCTTTTGGGGGGAGACTATTTTAACTGCTGCACATTTGATAAATAGAGTACCTTCCAAAGTGCTAAATAATCAGAGTCCCATTGCTGCTATTTCTATTTTTTACCCGGATTTTAGTGTCTCTTGCAAATTGTTACCAAAAGTGTTTGGTTGTGTTGCTTTTGTACATGTTCATGCACACCAAAGAGGAAAACTTGATCCAAGAGCTTTAAAATATATTTTTGTGGAATACTCAAACACAAAGAAAGGATACAAGTGTTATCATCCACCTTCAAAAAAAATTTTACCTCCATGGATGTCACATTTGTTGAAAATGAACCTTACTTTCAAAGTAACAATCCTCATCTCCAGGGGGAGAGTTCTTGGGAAGATAAGGAAATTCTTCTTGATTTTCAAAGTCCCACACGAAACTTGAAGTCTTACAAACCTGACCATACACCTAATTCCAAAGGAGAATATGCTAGCAGTGAACCTGAACCTGAATTTGAATTTGAATTTGAAGATGAACATGCTAGTAAAGAAATTGAACCTGATCTTGGAACTGAGAGAAAAATTGATTTAAATCCTATTACACCACTCAAGGTTTACTCAAGGAAGAAAGTTCATATTTCTGAACCTGTGCAAGTCCAAGAATCTGAACCATAATCAGGTACTGAAAATTCTGCTCCTTTGTGTATTCAATCTGACTTTGTTTCTTGTTAATTTAATGATTTAGACCTTCCTATTGCTGTTCGAAAAGGAACATGTGAATGCACTAAAGATCCAATCTCAAATTTTGTATCTTTCCATAGACTCTCTCCACAAAATAAAACTTTTATTACCACCATCAACTCTATTTCAATCCCACAAACACTACAAGAGGCACTTAGAAATAAAAACTGGTTACAAGCTATGAAAGAGGAAATAAGTGCCCTAGAAAGAAATAAGACTTGGGAAATTGTAAACCTGCCCAAAGGAAAGAAAACAGTGGGGTGTAAGTGGGTGTTTACTTTGAAATATAGAGCTGATGGTTCATTAGAAAGGCATAAAGCTCGGTTGGTTGCAAAAGAATATACATAGACATATGGGGTAGATTACCAAGAGACCTTTACACCCGTAGCAAAAATGAATATTGTGCGTGTCCTTTTGTCTTTAGCTACTAACTTTGGTTGGTGTTTACAGCAATTTGATGTTAATAATGCATTCTTACATGGGGATTTAAAAGAAGAGGTGTACATGGAACCTCCACCAGGTTTCAATGAAATGTTTTTTGAAAAAAAAAAATGTGTGCAGATTAAAAAAAATTGTATATGGATTAAAACAATCACCAAGAGCTTGGTTTGGAAGATTTACTAAAGTAATGCTAGCAATGCAATACAAAGTCAAGGAGATCATACCTTGTTCATAAAACATTCAAAAGGAGAAGTTACAGCTCTTTTTGTATATGTAGACGACATCATCATCACCGGGAATGATCAAATTGAAAAAGAAACACTCCAAAAGTGCTTAACACAGGAGTTTGAAATTAAAAAACTAGGAAGGCTGAAGTATTTTTTAGGCATTGAGGTGGCATACTCAAATAAAGACATCTTTGTTTCCCAACAAAAGTATGTCTTAGACTTACTTAAAGAAACAGGCAATCTTGGATGCAAGGCATCAAGCACACCCATTGAGCCTAACTTGAGATTGAGTGAAGGGAAGGATGATAGCACAGTAGATAAAGGAAGATATCAACGGTTGGTTGGGAAACTGATATACTTTTCCCATACAAGGCTAGACATAGCATTTGCCGTAAGTGTAGTAAGCCAATTTATGCATGATCCAAGAGAGAAACACTTGCAGGCTGTCAACAAAATTCTATCCTATCTCAAAGGGACACCGGGTAGAGGAATTCTGTTCAAGAAAAATGAAGAATTGTTAATAGAGGCATATATTGATGTTGATTATGCAAGTTCTGTTGTAGATCATAGATCAACTTCAGGATATTGTATATTTCTTGGTGGGAACCTAGTGACATGGAGGAGTAAGAAGCAATCGATTGTTGCAAGATCAAGTGCTAAAGCAGAGTTTAGAGCTATGGCTCATGGAGTTTGTGAATTGCTAGGACTCAAAATAATACTTGATGACCTTAAAATCAAGTGGGAAGAACCTATGAACCTCTATTGCAACAACAAGTCTGCCATCAATATTACACATAATCCAGTGCAACATAATCGCACAAAGCACATAGAAGTAGATAGACATTTTATTAAAGAAAAGCTGGACAGCGACATGATTTGCACTCCATATATAGTATCAAATAATCAATTAGCAGATGTCTTAACTAAAGGAATGCCCACTTCCAACTTTGAAGACGTTACAAGCAAGATGGAATGGAAAATATCTATTCACCATCTTAAGGGGGAGTATTGAAAATTTAGAACATTTTTTCTGTACAGTTATAAATTCTGTGTTGACCATTATAGCTATTGATAGTTGTTAGTAACTAATTTTAGGAGCAAATTTGTAGGAGAAGATTTTTCAATTTCTTAGTTAGCAGAATTATTGACAATAGTTAGCAGAATTATTTGACAATTTGTTTGAATTTGTAACTTGAAATCTGTATAAATACTTGTATTCCTAAATGCAAAAATAAGAATTCAGATTTAAAAATTCTTCACTCTTTGTCCCAAAAAGATAATCCCACTTTCCTTTTCTGTTTGTCCCAAATTCTAGTCCCACTTTCCTTTCAATATTATAGTTAAGTTGTTAAATGCCTAATGTTTGATATGCCTCGAAGTCAAAAAGTAGAAAATTTTTATTTCTTAATTTACTCAATGCCTCTTACTAATGTAACAACATTTTAGGAAAAAATGCATTAATTCAACCAAATTAACTGCTTTTCTTAATGTGTGAAAAAAGTAGAACTATCTTTTCAGGACAGAGGAAAACTACGTTTACTTTCATAAGGTAACTTTGATTTTTCCTCTTTCAATTGATGTTCACATCAACAAAATACAAAAACTTACAACTTAAAAGCTTATTGGCAACAACAGAATCCAAAATCCATGTGGGTTTGACAACAGGCAGGCCTCCACTGAAAGACCTGCATTGGAATCACCAGCAAAGAAAAGTATAATTCCAGATCAATCAATTTCAGAAAAATAAAACTAGTATACAGATATAAACCTCAGGTTTTTTATTTTGCTGTCAGGGAGATTGCTGCAGATGATATGTGTAACCCGTTGCCTTGAGAAGTAATTCTGAAATCGCCCACCGTGCTTCAACATATAACCTCGCAGTTCCTAAAGAAGACTTAAAATGTCAGACACCATAGTTAACGAGCTCCCGATATAAACAAAACTAAGTAAAAGAAAATATAAATCCTACGTTTTCCACTCATAATAGCAATACAAGAACTAAACAAATGCATCTAAATATCAAATATTTCTTCATATAGTGTAGCAGGAAATAAATTTTCCTTTCCATTCATATTACAACTCCAATTTTGCAGCAAAAATATAGATCTTAACAGGAACTTATTAGCCAACCTGGCTAGAAGGAATTGTGAAGCCATCAACAAAGATGGAAACTCCATCAAAAATCTGCTTCCTAGAAGAGGAAGCACCGTCATAAGAATTTGAAGCCTCTGGAAATGAATTGGTGTTGAAGCTTCCTATTCTTCTCTGCCATGTAGCTACATCAAAAACACCAGAAACTCACAAAATTCAAACCACTGAAAACCTCAATCAAAATATCAACTAAAACATTTATTAAAAAAAAAAAAAAGAAGAAGGCCAATCCAAATCATTTAAAAATCAATTTCCATGCACTTTTCAGATAAAATTTAACCTCTACATTATTGAAAAAACAAAGCAATAAAACATAACAATTTAAAGAAATACACATAAATAGCAGAGAAAAATAATTAAAATCATCTTCATACAGCAGCAAAGTCATTTATAAATCAATTTCCATACAATTTTCTGATAAACGAACTTCTAAATAATCAAAAGAAAAAGAAAGTGATAAAATATCACAATCAAAGAAATAGAAGTAAAATACCATAGAAAACCGACCAAACCCGTCTTCATACATCGCCCAAATCATTTATAAACCAATTTCCAAGCACTTTTAGTCAAACTAAAAGAGCAAAGTAATAAAATATTACAATTTAAGAAATGCAAGTAAATTAACAGAGAAAACCAGCCAAAATCATCGCAATACATTACCCGAAACATTTATAAACAAATTTCCCTATACCTTTCAGATAAATTAGCTTCTGAATTATAAAAATAAAAAAGAGTAATAAAATATCACAATTCAAAAACAAAAATACAAGTAAATTATCACATAAAACCAACCAAATCTCCTAACATCAAAAATTATAAATTTAATGAAAACAACTGAAGGGTAGTGAAAAGATCTGCCAAAACCAGAGAAAGGAGAACTTCGAAAGGAGGAGAGAGAAGAGGAGAGAGAATTAGCCCCCCATGCCACGCCTAGGGTTTTCTGCTTGGTATTTTTGCTCTTTCTATTGCTGTTATTTGAAGAATTGGAATTTTCGAGGCTTCTCTTTGATCTTTGGCGTGAGTTGGCGATCGAGTTGAATCGTGACTCATTTTTGGAGAGAAAGAGATGGTCAACAGAGAGTACTCAGGAAGGAAGGAAGATTGCGTCTCTGTTCTAGGTTTCAAAATGAGCGGCAAAATTGAAAGCCCTTTTATACGTATCATTCGCTGCTGTCCTGCTGCTTATGCGTTCTCTTTGAAACCACAGTCGTTTTGAAGGGACTGTAGTGCAGCATAATTTTACTGGAGTTCGGCCATGGTTCTATTTTTAGAGGAGTTTGAATTGAAAGTTGCCCGCAGGGATGCACCTAATTTTCAAGTCCGATTTATAATTTTTTTTTAAATATAAAAATTGATAACAATTCAGTTATAGGACTATCGGTCCGACAGCTCAAAAAACGATTATGAAAACCAATATAATGCTAAAAAAACGATTATAAAATAAATTAACTTAAAAAAATACTTGAAATATCCATTGTTTACAAGGGCGTAGCCATCTAGTCATGTGTGGAATCAATTGATCCCATTCAATCTAGGAAAATTTTAAAAATGATCTTGATAATTTTTTTTTTTTAAATTGATCTCACTAAAATTTTTAAATAATTTCATTAACAATTGATCCTAATAAAAAATTGATCCCACTAATATATTTAAATATTTTCATTAAAAATTAAATTTATTAAAAATTTTAAAATTATTATTTGTACTTTACAACAATAATAATAGAAATAAATGAAAAAATAATTGATCTTAAGTTTTGGAATTATATATATATAAGAAAAATAAATATATGGGTATTAGTGGAAGAAGTGTGAGGAATACGCCACACTTAATATAAATATAAAAAGAAAAAAGAAAATAAATAGATGTGGCATGTTGGAAAAAATCAAAAGACAATAAATGAAAAGCAAATTTACTATTTTCTTTGAAAGAGTGGTCCAAATGACACAAGAACACTGAAACACCATTGATGGTGGAGGTCTACAAGAGGTGATCAAAAGGGACAAGACAAAATTTAGTTGCAAATTCTTCTCTTCAATTTTATAAAGATACACAATAATATAATATTTTTCTCTTTTTATTATAATTTTATTCTTAAATATCAATGCATGAAAATCATAATTATTTGTAATTTTTTGATATGTGAGAAATCGAAATTGAATATGTTTCATAAAAATAGATCATATAGATGGGTAATTGATTTTATATTAGTATGATATTGTGTAAATAGATTTAGATTCAATTTTAATTGGAGTTGGATTCAAAATTTTCAATATATGAGATAGTGATGAGCATTGTAGTTAAAAATTGATAATTTGTGATTAAGAAAAAAACATCATTTGAGCAACCAATTGACCAAAAAATTAAAAATAAAGATCAAGAAGTAGTTCAAAAAAAGCTAGTCATGAGATTAATTTAGATAATCTTCTTGCTGATCCTGGATTGAAAATTAAAATCTCAAAATATCATCCAAATGATCGGGACAAAGTAAGGAGATCGTATATTCAAAAAGGACCTTGCCAACTACAAAACTATAATTTAAAAACGAAATATTGAAAATGTTTTTCGTCGTTTAATCTTAAGTGGTACAAAAAATATTCTAATTGGTTGGAGTATAGTATACAAAAAGATGCAGCATTTTGCTTATATGATTATGTAACACACTTACTGTAACAGTTTATCGGACTTAGCAATTTGTCGGAATTTTTTTTATCCAATAATAGTATTATCATATTAACTTAACCATCACCTTATATAAATATATAACTTCCATTAATCGTTGACCTAAAACTGTCTAGAATTTTACTATGCATTTTTCAAAATTTTGGCAATATAACGGTTATATTCTTAACTAACCCCCTGAAAAGCAGACAATAACACAGCCTCTCTGAGGCACAAC